>NEWO01000152.1:217827-236631 GCA_003013225.1 Phalaenopsis aphrodite | reverse complement strand
GGCGGGATCGAGCGCTAGGTTTCGGTCGCCAGCGAGAGAGGGGTCGAATGCTCCGATCTTCGGTCGAGGGAGGAGAGCCTGCGAGTGGGTTTCGGTGTAGGAAGCCGAGCAGTGGGCTTCGGATCGTACACGGGGAAGAAGACGAGCGGGAGAGAGGAGCTCGGCTTCGTCCGTTCGGCAGCAGAGGGAGGAGGAGTCGAACGGGAGAGCCTTCGGTGGAGACCGTTTCAAGCGGACGAGCGCGGTCGAGCGGGAGAGGAGCGGGAGCGAGGGGGAAGGTTTCGTTCGACCCGGAGAGCGGGAGATGATCAGGAGTTCGGGAGAGGCAGAGGAGGAAGAGGCGAAATGCAGAGACGGGATCGAGCAGACGTGCTTCCCTACTCTCTCTTTCTGCCGAGGCCAATTAGTATAGCCGAATGTGAGCGAGCCGTTACTTCAAAACTTTGGCGGGGAATTGAATACCTTCTCTTCTGCCAGCCAACTTAATTGGAAAAGCTTTATGGGGGGGATTAAATGATAAATTTGAAATTTAAATTTTGAATTTTGAAATTTCTGAGCTGAAGTAATTAGCCCATGCTTAATCCATATCGAGCTTGAATCGAACCCGGGTCGGACCTGGGCGGAGTCCGGGCCCGCGCACCGCTAATTAAAAGAAATGTGCATCAATTTTCGTGCAGTTCGCGCGAGTGTGGAACCACAACAATATGGGTGTCTTTCCTAGCTAAAGTTGACGTTCCGGACGCGTCGGCGTGGTCCGTTTCGTCATCCGGCGTTGTCCGGACGAGTTCGCTGACGGGCGAGTCGATTCAAGTCAAAGTCGTGTGTGGTGCAGTGAGTGCGTGAATTGCGGCGTTCGCGAGTAATTGAGTCACAAAGGGTTTGCCTAAGGCTGTTTGATCCTATAGGAACTCATTTTCAGGCCCTTTACATGTTGGTCCCTAACCCTTGCAACTAGAAGTTGAGTGCTTGGAACCACTCATGCGAGTTCTTCACAAAAATGAGTCAAGAAGTGGCTTGAAGTTCTACGGGAGGTGGGCTTCATTGCTAGTCCGCTAAGATGGTCAACAAGAAACTCCTAAGGCTAGATTTTAGGTTCTGGATGGTCAACAAGAAACTCCTAAGGCTAGATTTTAGGTTCTGGGAGTTGGAGACTAAGACCTCACTAAAAATGAGGTCAACAGATTCATGCTGCAAAGTGTTGTGGATGGTATTTTTGACAAATGAATTGTGCTACCATTCCTTACAGTCCGGCTTGAAAGGTGTATTTTTGGTTTGTTATATTGAGCAGAAGAATTCTATGATAGATCTTTATTGGTAAATCTCTTAGACGGATTATAGTCTAGAGTGGTTGAATATTTCACGAATTTGGAATGTTTTCTTTTTGGAAAATTTACATACATACCACACAATTCTTATGTAGGTAGCATATTTTTAATAGTATATATGTTAGATTTAACGTGAATTCAACCAAACTTGAAAAAGAGGGATGCTAAAACCCGCACTCTGCCAAATCCAATTTTTCTCTTTGTTTTGACCTAAATTCGGATTTACTAATTTGAAATTTTTGGTGGATTTAACGGATTTATCTTTAGAAGAAAGCACACTACGTACTTAACATTAATATGCCAAAAACGCCAAATGGATTTAACAGGATTTAACCTTAACTGAACCAAACAATATTTTGGATTTAACAACATCTAGATTTACCAGATATAATAAATCCCATTCAACTTAAATCCATGTTACAGCCAAACACGCCCAATGTTGGATATTTACAGTTATATTAATTTGGTGCATTTCACTTTGAAAAAAGTGGTGTTTGTGGTATTTAACATTTGAGTGCTATGCATGTAAATATGAATGTTTAGGTGTTAGATATGTAAATACGTAAGAGTTGTGTGGTATGTATGTAAATGCATACATTTTTTTTTTTTTTTTTTTGACAACCTTTCTTCCAATTCGTCAGTGTTTTTTTCTCAAACTTGTTAACCATAGCTTTTAAATGTCCAAGGAAGCTTGCTGATAAAACTGCAGCTGCTGGATTCTTTGTGGTGGTTCCTGATTTCTTTTATGGGGATCCGTACGTTCCAGAAAAGTTACCTATATCAACCTGGATAAGAGGTCACGGCACAGTAAGTTTTTTTTCCACAACTATACTAATTTGTAACCTGTGTTTGCTTTTGTCAGTTGTCTCTTCATGGACTCTACAGGATTTCACGTCGATTTCTAATTGTCCGAACATCATGGAACAACTTATATGCTAATTTATCCATTAATTTTACTTTTATTCTATTATTTTCTATCATTCAATATTATTTCTGTAGAAAGCATGCTACCATTTCCCAGCACTTTCATCAAAGTCTTCGTTTAGTCTCAATCTGTATTATCATTTTTGTTGTTGATCGACCTCATCCCTTGTGAAAATTACCAGTTTCTTTCACTTGCTATACACTATTTAATTGACCATTTGAAAGAGGGCGCTAAAGAGTTTGTTGAATGCACTAAATCCGGAGAATTTCATATTTATGAGAAAATGAAAAATAACTACATGTTGATCCTTGAGAGTCTAGTGTCGGTCAACTTTTTTTATTTTTTGAAAATTGAAAATAATTTTTAAAATTTAATTTAATATAAAAGATATATATTTTTTGTTTTGAAAGTAGTGTATTTTAATATTTGAAAAATGAGATCAAATGGATTTCATTCGTCCAATAGTTTGCATAATCGTGTCCGATACTGTGAATATTACACCTTCCCGAAAGATAAGTGTATACCTTGACGATTGACTCAATCCTGTAAACTAAGAGATTTGTGACATCCGTTTGACTTGCAAATATTTTATGTGTGACCGACAAGTTCCCTTATCTAATACAAAGATTAAATAGGGTTTATTTTACCTAGGTTTCAAGTTCCCTGTAAAGGCAAGCTCTTATAGTTAATTATATCCCAAATGACGGGGGTCACTTGAGAAAACTCTCGATAATGATCAGAGGTATAGTCTCAAGATTTCAAGGTTTAGGTTTTCACGGTAGGACGTGGATAAATAAGTGAGAATGACTCAAATAGGAACAATTATTTTCGGGAGTCCAAAGAAAGGAAAAGTTATGGGACATCACAGATTCTGTGGAAAACCCTCAATGACTTCCCAAACTATCATACTGTGTGGCTGAGTTTTGGAGACAATATTATTTAGGTGTCTAATCTTATCAATTTTATTATTTGGGACTTACATTTGCATAATATCAGATTATGCAACTAGCCCGCAGAGATAGGAGGGTTTATGTCATGTCACATGACAACTTCGGAACCTAAGGCGAGTTAGAACTTATGCTGCACAACATGATTGTGCAGGGGCCTAAAGAGGGCGTGAGGACTTACTTCGCATTGGGCGGGCTAACTTGAAGTCCTATGAGTTGTTATTTAGACTAAGGAGAGAGAGATTGTTGAAGAAGATTCTATTGTTGCTCGATCCAAGCTCCTTGTCGTGCTGCCCATAAAGCTGGCTCCAAGCTCCTTGTCAAAGTAGCAGTCCTAAAGTCTAAGATTCAAAAGGTAAAGTTTTGGTTTTGTTGTCATTCAAGCATTATGGGGGGTTAAAGTTGATTAGAGTGGCACCGGTTAGGATCTCACGGTTCCCTCGTTCCGGTATCACTATTTTATTTTAAATTTACTTAGTCTAAACGAGTTTTTAAGTTCATTTAAACTGGAGAGATCTCGTTAACAACCGTGGGTTACCTCATCCGAGAGATTCCCGCAAATTCAAAAGGATGTGTTATGTATTTTGTTTTGTTTTTAAAATGTTGTTTAATTTTGAAAAATGATTTTTTTTTTGAAATGAAATTACAACCAGACATATGTACTATATATTAAAGCAAGAGTAAATTACAGTGATAAAAATGACAATAAATAAAATGTACTTGCGTACCTGGCGTATCTGATGCTGCCCTCACTGCTATGTGTTTAGTTCACAAAACATAATATAATTTGCATAAAATTTAAATAAATTACAAAAAGAAGAAGAAAATAATAATTCTAGTGTAAAAAGCAACAGAGCAAATCGTAACAGCAGCCAGGAACTCCAAACAGGTGATCGTAAGGCTTCATACAACTTCGGACAGCAGCTAAGAACTCCCAACCATGATCCTAAGGCTTCCTACGACTCTAGGCAGCAACTAGAAAGCTTGTGCGGTGATCCTACGACCTCCTATAGCTCTGTGCAACAACTAGCAAGCTTGTACGGTGATCCTACGACCTTCCTACGGCTCCAGGCAGCAACTAGCAAGCTTATACGGTGATCTTACAACCTCCTACGGCTCCAGGCAGCAACTAGCAAGCTTATATTGTGATCCTACGACCTCCTACGGCTCCGGGACGCAGCTAGTACGGAGCCAGGCAGCAGCTAGCAAGCTTACACAGTGATCCTACGACCTTCTACAACTCCNATGACTGTGAGTCATTTAAGAAAACTCTCGATTAAGATCAGGTGGTTTTGCTTTTAAGATTTCAAAGTTTAGGTTTTCACGATTGGACATGGGAAAATCAAATAGGAATGGCTCAAAATAAGAACAATTATTTAAGAAATCCAAATGGAAGAAAAGTAGGGGATATCACAGATCCAAGAGAAACCTCGGAGATGTCCAAACTATTCTATTGTTCGGCTTTATGTCTTTGAAGTGAGGATTATTTGATATTTCAATCCTATAAATTATTCAGGATTTAGGACTTATGTTTACACAATATCAAACTGTGCAAATAGGCTAAAAAATAGGAGAATTTACACTGTACGGTATGGTAACCTCAGAATCCTAAAACGTTAGGACTTATAATTGTACAACATAGTTGTACAAAAAGCCTAAAGAGTGATCTTATGGGTTGTTATTTAAACTAAAGAAGGTGATAGGTGATGTGAATGTGTTTTGCTGCTGCAGATCCACCTTGAAGTTGTTCCTCGTCATGCTGCCCACGATATTCGCTCCAAGCTTCTTGCCGTGACGAGTTTAAGTTTTCTAGGGTGTCCAGTTACGATGTCAAATCAAACGACCCTATGGTTGAGTCCTTTAAATGTCTTATATAAAAGAAGACATGCTTAAAGTTATATAATATAAAATGTGCAATACAAGACAAACAGTAGGATGCACGTAGAACAGTAGCAGGTAGAAACAAGAATAGTATGACATGCTGTACAGAAAGAACAGTAGCAAGTAAAAAACATGAATATTATATCATGCTGTATAGGAAGAACAGTAGCAGATAAAAACAAAAATAGTATAACATGCTATACAGGAAGAACAGTAACAGACAGAAACAGGAATAATATAACATGTTGTACAGAAAGAACAGTAGCAGGTAGAAACAGTAAAAATATAACATGCTGTACAGAAAGAACAGTAGCAGGTAGAAATAGGAAAATGAAACGCTGTAAAATGTAAAACAAACATGTACGCCCGTGAGATTCGTTGTTCCTTAAGTATAGCAAGTCTAAATGCATCACAAAAAGCGAAGTCTGAAAGAAACGTCGTCTAGGAAATCTGAAGAAGAGTGTAACAACTCATGACGGAAAACTCGAGAAAATCAACGAAAAAAGACTTAAGTAAAAGAAAAGAAAAAAGAATCCACAAAAATCTTAGACAAATCCCGAAAGAAAGGAAAAGTAATTTCAGCGCAGGGCAATAACCATAATACTTCAACTACTAATAAGCCCATCAAAACCAACGCATAAGATGCGCAAATAATGGATCTCAGGTAAGGGCAGCAAGGGGGCCCTCAAAACCAACATAAAAAGTGTCCAAACTACATGTTCTGGGTAGGGGCAGCAAAACAGTCTCGAAATTATACCTCAAAAACCCCAAAATTAAATGAAATTTCATGAATAAGCTTCGAATAGAGGGGCAACAGGAGGGATAACATCAAACCCCCCAAAAACAGGCTCCAAAAGCCTCCGAGCATGCTCAACATGTATCTCAAATAGGGAAGCAATGACAAGGAGCGGAACCGAACCACCGTATCAAGCTCCAAAAAGGCTTAAAACCAAAATTTTCATTCAACTTATGTTTCAANAAAAACAGTGAACGAATGGGCCCAAAAATATGCATTTAAAGGCTCCAAAACAGTAGGCAAATCATCACTTAAATGGTGCACAAAAGCCCTCAAAAAATAATAAGCAAATCAACACTTAAATTGGGTACAAAGCTCTCCAAAAACAGTGAACAAATGGGCCCAAAAATCTGCATTTAAAGCTCCAAAACAGTAAGCAAATCAACACTTAAATAATGCATAAAGCTTTCCAAAAATAGTGAACGAATTGGCCCAAAAATCTGCATTTAAATGCTCCAAAACAGTAAAAAATTGACTCAAAATGACGCATTAAAGCTATTCCAAAACAGCGAATAAAATCAGCCCAAAACGGTGCTTAAACCATCTCCAATCAGCACCCATTTGATTTCAAAAACAATATCTAGATCCTCTCAAAACAACAATACCAAACAATCCACCATAAAGAATCAAACGGGACCTCGCATGCATCCCCGACAACCCCTATTGTGTTTCGTGTTTACATGTTTAACACCTAAGTCCCAATTTTACATCTACTTCACCCAAATCTTTTGTAGCATGTCAAAATAACATCGATACGGCTTCTAGCGCATGTGCTCAAAGATGTACATGTAGAGGAATTAAAACTTAAGGTGTTAGAAATGTGAATCCATGAGAATTATGTGGTATGTGTATAATTCTTCCTTGACTAAAAAAAATCAATTGAATTTTAAGCATATGAGTGCATGAATTTCAGCCTTCCTGTTGAATTCTAATAAACTCCAAGAACTTGATTTGCTACAAACATAGCATAATACTTACCAAAAATAAAGTCTAAATTTGTATTGCTTGCCAAATTTTGATCATTGATATACCGTTAAAAGGCTTAAAGATTTAACTGTTACAGATCCATCTCTTGAACGTAAGTTTTAATGCCAAAAGACTATGATATGTAACGATCGTTCCTTCAGATAAATGCTAGAAAAAATTATATTTATAATTGCTAAGAACAACAGTAGAGATTACCGAATACACCTTAGACAGTGCAGCCCTGGAAGAGAGCGAGAGTTGCGGTAACGAGACAATCTCAATTGCTCAGAAGCTGCGAGTAGGAGGGAATTCGACTATGCTTTTGCCTGTGAAGAGGAGTGTCGGCCGAAGCTTTCGGTGCAGAGGGGAGGTGAAGCCGAGAGAGAGGAGTCGAGGGCTTCTTCAGTTGAGCGAGGAAGGAGGGAGTCGGGCCCGAGAGAGGCAGAGGGAGTTCAGTCGAGCGAGGGAGGCGAGCAGGAGCTTCGGCTAGAGCCGCCATCGAGTCGCAGAGGAGGAGCGGGCGAGCGGAGGAGGAGTGGTCGAACGGGAGAGCCGAATCAAGCAGAGAAGGAGAGGGGCCGATGCTTCAGTTCGCAGAGGCTAGCAGGAGCAAAGGAGCTGGTGAGCGGGAGGAGTCTTCAAACTGGAGGAGAGGGCGTTGAATGTCTCTGACGAGGAAGAGAAGAGCCTGATTGAGCCGAGGAAGAAAGGAAGCGGATGCGAGGGTTTCGATGCATGAGGCAGAGAGGGGCAGGAAGGAGCGGGAGAGCGAGCAGGCGAGGGGAAGAGTTCTCCTTTTTTCGAATAGGAGCAGGGCCGAATTGTATAGCAAAGGGAGCCGGGAGCCGTTAAGTGAAGCAATTGGCGGTAATAATTTCCAAATGAATTTAATTATGGTGAAATTAAATAACTCATTTGAAATTCAAAAATTTAAAATTCAAAATTGTTTAACTCTTGTTCAGCCCGAGTCTAGCCCGAATCAATTCCGAGTTAAACCTGGGTTGAGTCTGGGCCCGCACTCTGCTAATTAAAAAAAATGTGCATCGATTTTCATGTTAATTGCTCGTGCGCAAAACTATAATGATGTGGGTGTTCTTTCTAGCTAAAGTTGACGTCCCAGACGTATCCGTGTGGTCCGTTTCGTCATCTAGGGTAGTCCGAACGAGTTCGCCGACGGATAGGTTAATTCAAGTCAACATCGTGCGTGGTGTGATGCGTGCGCAAAATGCGGCGTCGTGAGTGCTCGAATCACTAAGGGTTTCCTTAGGGGCTGCTCTTATTCATGCAGAAACTCAACTCGAGTTTCATGTGTCGGTTCTAATCAATTCAACGAAATGCCGAGGACTCGGGGCCCCCCATAGGAGACTCAAAGGAGTGACGAGGTGGCTCAAATTTTTCTAAGCGGTGTAGGTCTCAATTTTAGTCTTCTAAGAATTTCAAACAAGGAAAACCTAAGGTTCTACCTAGGCTTTATGGAGAGAAAAAAAAAAGTCCTCACCCAAAAATGAGGTCAACATCTCGCAATGCTTTCTTGGACCTATAGTCCATAAAATGGTATGAATAAGTTCAAATAAATTCTGGTCTTGCGTCAAATATTTTTATTTTTCCATTGATCTTCATTTTTGGATATAAATTGTGATCATTGCACCTTACCTGACCTGCAATTTGTAAACATCAATCCCACAAGCANCTCATGATTCATAAATTCAAACCAAAGTATAGTTGTCTAATCAATTAAGACATTGATGTTTAACATTTCCAAGAGGAGCCTTACTTATCAAATTCAAACCTGGGGGTAACTATCAATTCCACAATGACTCCAAAGATTCACACAGTAAACTATGTATAAATGTTTAAATACATAGGTACGTTATAGCAAATGCGCGGATGCCCCACCAAAGCAAGGTATGACAGCAAGCTCTTCTAAATGCCGTAATAATCAACAACACATAAGGGTGATGGTTCTGCCAAAGAAAAAAATCTGTAAATCATAATATAGATGAGGCAACACCCAACTTTGGTTTGATAATGAAGAAAGCAAGACAAACAGGATCGCTCAAAAGATGCTATGTATATGAACCTTTAACACCAGCTTCCTCCAAGATTTGTAATAAATTCCAAAATAGAGTAAAGAAAGCAGGAACTCTTACTCTAAATGCCCAAAAAATGCAAGTATAAGCTTGGAGAAAATTTCTACAGCGCCTCCTTCTATCAAAGCTTCAACCAAACCTCACCCACAAAACTTCCAAAAAGCCTCAAACACTCAGGAATCCAACAAGGAGATTAGAGGAAATTTTGGCAGCACCTCCCCTCTCCAGAATTTCGGCCTACCCTCAGGAACTCCCCAAAATGGGGTTTTTATAGCAAAAGAGGGAGGAGGAAGAATACCATCGGCCGAGCCAAGAGAAGCGACAAACCTCGCGTGAGGAAAGGACGACAGAGGCGGAGCTTTGTCGCAGAGGAGTGTGGCACGGAGTGGAAACTTTTCGCAGGGCGGCAGGCGTACGAGGAGGGGACCTCGGCCGAAGCTTCGCGAGGAAGAGGGCTACTCGGCTAGGGCTTGCGATCGAAGAGGAAGGAAGGCTCGGGCCGGCCTCGCGAACGGGAAGAAAGGTAGCCGTGCGATCGAGCGAACCGTGGGATTTAGGGACTTAGGTTTAAGGTATTTAAAAAAACAAAATAAGGATTTTTTATTTAAAATGTATATATATATATATATATATATACATACATATATTAATTTTTGTGCAATTTATTCATGTGCGGCGCCTTAGAAAAATGGGTGTCCCCCCTAGATAATTTCGACATTTCGGACGCACCGGCGCAGTTCATTTTGCCGTCAGAGGTCGCTTTGACGAATCCGTCGATTTGCGTGTCAATT
The DNA here is from genome assembly GCA_003013225.1 of Phalaenopsis aphrodite. Taxonomy (NCBI): domain Eukaryota; kingdom Viridiplantae; phylum Streptophyta; class Magnoliopsida; order Asparagales; family Orchidaceae; genus Phalaenopsis; species Phalaenopsis aphrodite. Next base: position 226,910 of record NEWO01000152.1, on the reverse strand, counting down.
TTCTCGTGTAAAAAATATGGCAATATGGGTGTCCTTTCCTACCAAAATTGGTATCCCGGACGCGTTGGCGCAGTCCATTTTGTCATTGGAGGTCATCCGAAGAAGTTCGTATTTTCACCCGTCCTTTATGCTTAATTGAAGTCCGATTTCGTGCAATTCATTGAATTTTGTGCACTTTGTGTATGTATATGACGAAAAAGTCGTGATGAATGTTTTCCTAAGGCTTGGAGTTCTATTGAAAACTTTTTCCTTGAGTCTTTACAAAATAGTTCATAACCGCTCGTTCATAAAACGATGATCTTGTGCTATAAATGCTAGACATCAAAGGAAACTAGGAAGTGATTAGAATTTCTAAAAAGGTGGGTCTCAATTCTAGTTTTCTAAGATGATCAATAGAAACTCCTAGAGTTAGATCCTAGGCTCCTAAGGAGAAGAAGAAAAGACCTCACAAAAATGAGGTCAACAAAACACCACCCTGGTTGAATTGTTCCTTTCAAAAAGGTTACTCCTTTTCTTGAGCAATCACTCTTCAAACAGTGCCTCACCCATACATTGAGTTTGTTNTGACCTGCAATTTGTAAACATCAATCCCACAAGCAGTGATGACATGGTGACAGAGCAAGTTCACCAACCGCCATGATCTTTTTGATGGGGGAGCTTTTCCCACACAGTTTTATGTGGTACTGTAGTTGCTAGAGTACCGCAGGAAATCATATAACGGGAAGCAGTACCGCGGGAAATCATATAGTGGGAAACGGGAGATGGCCGCCAAAACAATCCCGTTTTCCTTTCTTATTCTTTATTTACTATTATCTTTCGTTCTTTTGTAGTCATTCTCTATATATGTGTGTATTAGAGTTTGAAGTTTTATTTCAGATTTCTGTCTGGACAGCCGCCAGCATTCGTTGTATTCTTCGAGGGCTATATTCGAGAGATTGGATGGTGCTCCGACTCTATCTCTCTCCCGAGGCAGTGATTATCTTCCTCATATCCCCTTCTGCATCTTTCCACATCGCTTCCTGCCACTATACCTCGCTGCAGCCACCAGTGACAGCATCCTGATTGCTATGTTCTGCAGTTCCAGCCTCCACCATCGGCTTCTCCTCTCTCTTCCTCGCTGCCCTCGCTGTCCCAGCCTTGCACCTTTGCTGTCATGGCACACAACACCTCCCCTTTGTTGTTTTTCTGCTATCCATCTGTCCCAAACAGCAACCTGCCTCCCCGTGCTGTCCTGCTATTCCAGCTGCTCATAACCACTGCCACCCCTCATTCACAGTCCAGAAACCCTACATTGCCACTACCCATCTGAACCACCTAACTGTCACCACCATTACCCGGGATCTGCCCTTACATGAGTTGTGTCATGTGTATTGTATTTTTCTTTTCAAGTGTGTTGATTGTAACTGTTTATTTGCTTATGGTAATAATATTTGTTTTTCTTAATGTGGTTGGTTTACTCCGGTATTAGTTTTCATCATTTCTTTGTTGGTCTTTGCACAAGGCATGAACATGCAACCTAGTTTTGGGGGTTATCAACTTAGATGATAGTTTTTCTGAGGAAGGCGCCAAAGGGATATAGTATTGCAGTCACCTTGAGAGAATTAAATATCTGGAGGAGAATGGTCATTCATTGTTGTTTTCAAGCACCACCCTGGTTGAATTGTTCCTTTCAAAAAAGTTGCTCCTTTTCTTGAGCAATCACTCTTCAAACAGTGCCTCACCCATACATTGAGTTTGTTGGGAGGGAGAGGGAGAGGGATTAGATCTCATGAATCAATTTGGTCAAGAGTCATCAAGCAAACTAGCGATGGATGTAGGTGAGCTGAAAACATGCATAAGATTTGCAATTCTCGTTTTTTGTCAACTGTTATTTGGTGCATTTGACTATATTTACTTATAATCTTCACGATAAATGAATCATCTATAAAAGGATTATCATATTTATAATCTTTGACTACCTTTTCTTCTACAGCTTGCTGCATACCTACACATACATCAAATAAGTTCTACAAGTTGCAAGAATTATTGTGTTATGCTGATGCGCAAATATTTGACAAAATATGAAAATTAAGATGGGAGATTTATACTTTCACGATACCAGATTGCTTGAATTCCGAAATTGATGTTGTGTAGAGATCAAGTGTTAGGGCTTCCTTGTGTAAATGACCGTGGGCGTGGTGAGTAGTTTTGGGTGCAAGAGGAGATGGCTGAAACAAGGGGAAATAGATTTGGCAGTAGAAAGAAGGTACTAGTTTGGCCCATGTGCAATTGCAGTTGTGAAAAAGGGTGACTTAAGAGTTGCAACCATACTTAGACAATGGTGTCGAAGAAAAGGCTAATTAGAAGTAGGAGTTGGGGTAGAGAACCAACAAAACAAAGGCAAGTTAAGAGAGGACATACGTGCAAGAAAAATGAGAGACGTGGGAAATAATAAGACTAAGCGGAGAAATTGTGTGAGAGAGATAGAGAGAGATTATGTCAAAGATTGCAATGAGAATATGTTAGAAAGATTCTCAAGAGAGAGTAGGATTTCGGAGTGCATATCAGCTTCATCATTATGAATCGATAGATGATAAACAAAAAAGCGCTTTTTAGAGACCCAATCCTAAAGGCATTTGGATCATGATTTCCATTGAAAATTTATTATTTTTAACTCTATATGGTCTAGGATTATTCCAATTATTTCTATTGTGATTGCGCTATGGTTGTTAAGGTGAAAAATGTATTTTTTTTAGTCCTCTTCATAAAGTAAATGTTCGTAACATGATTGAAGTTCTTCGAGATACTAATATTCATATCGATTACTATCACATAGAGGATTATGCATAATCCTAAATTTTCTGTCAAGGTGATGCTTGCAAACTTAAATACTGATATCTATTAACCGCGAAGTTTTGTCAGGAAACGAGAACCTAAACATGTGACAGTAACTAGCTGCTAATACTTTATAGTCTGGTTCACTTATGTGTTTAATCCCAAGTGTGGTTCTTGATTAGAATTTCTACCCAAAAACTTTTTGCCTAATACTTCAAAAAAAAAAATTTAAAACCACTGGAGATTCTGCTCACCCTAAAAAAGGAAACTGGTTTTGCCACTCAGCCATGAGAAGATGCGAACAACAATGCACATGTACATGTTTTCATCACACTGCGTATTCTTATACAAGATTAACATAATGACATTGAGGTTACTTATTCCCTGATATTTTCGGATAATCTTTAAAATAAGTTTCAGACTAACTAGCAAATATTAAAAATTGACCCGTCCTCTTTCTAGCTGGCAATATGCCTTTAAAACTTAACTAGCCTCTCTTGTTGTTGTTTTGATGTAAGGATGCCCTGTAATTTTGCAAAAAATTTTGCGTAAAATTTACTTCATTATGTTGCTATTTTATTTTTTTGTTTTTTTTTTCCCTTTTAATAAAAATTAAGCGTACAAGCCAATGTATCTTTCATAGGATAAAGGGTTTGAGGATGCTAAGCCTGTGATTGCTGCTCTGAAAAGCAAAGGTTTTTCTGCGGTAGGGGCTGCTGGATTTTGCTGGGGAGGTATGTCTAATTGGTAGATATGAAATTATTTTTGTTAACCAAATGTAAATGGATCACATCTGGGTTTGTCAGCCTTGAGTTTTTTGAGAAACCGCAAAGGAAAAAATAATCTCATGATCAGAACTTGGACATGCGATTCTGATCCTTCCTCATGTGATTCTTACTATAGAATATCTACATGACACAATTTTACCTCTGAACAATATGTTATGTTTTTTTATTAATTCAGCAGGCATCATTTGCTTGAGCACAATTAAGGACGAACAGTTGTGTTCATTACAACTTTTGAAGATATGATACTTGAAAATTTGGGGTTTCATCAATCTTACTTGTATTAAGAAATATCCAATATGACTATCATTTAACTAATGCAACTGCTTGTTGGCCTAGATTTCATATTTTTGAAACCAGTAACCAAGATATAATTTTATTTAATTGAAAGCCTTATCTGATTAAATTTGATCTGATCTTAGGTTGAAACTTATACCCACATGAGGGCCTAGCTTTAGCATGTCCCTTAAGCCGTTGTCATGGAATATCCTTTTTTTATATATAGCTAACCTGCTTTTTTGGATAATTGCTTGCAATTTGCTAATGTCAAGCATGATGCATGCTGCAGCTAAGGTGGTTGCAGAACTAGCCAAGTCTGATGAGATCAAAGCTGCAGTTATGTTGCATCCTTCACTTGTTACTGTAGATGATACCAAAGGTATTGGATATGTTCCAAATTCAATTGTAATTATTTTATATTGTTTGCTTATTTTACTGAAAAAGGAATATAGTGTAAAATGAAGGAAGTGTATTTTAAATATTTGAATTAATTGATTGATATAAAGCAAGTAGATCACTCTTTTAAGTTTGGTTTGGAGTAAAATAAATTAATTGCTAAGCTTAACAATGATGGTTGGCTGTCGTGGCGTTCGGCAGCATTGGTAGCTAGTGGCGGTGAACGATAGTGGCTATCAATGGTGGCGGGCAAAGCTTTGCCCTTCAAGCGTATTTAGAATTCGACTAAAATTAAGCAAATTTCAAGTATGTTGAAAATGAATTAATGGTTGAATTTCAAATACTTCAAAATTTTGCAATACATTCCTTTTCATCCAAGCCAAACAACTAATTTTTAAAAATCATGCATTCTTTATACTTTGCACCAATTTTCCATCAAACCCAACCATCCCAACCTGACACCCCCTCCCAAGACTCACAATAATCTTACTCTTCTATTTTCCATGCGCATAAATTGAAATCCTTTAGAAATCATTATATCTAAGCATTTTTATTATAATTATAAAAAACTTATATGACTAAATATATAAACGTGTTTCCATCTTTGTAGCTACATGGCTTATTTCCTTCTATGTTATAAAACTATTGATCCATTTACATTGAAAATGTATATGTTAATAAAGTGGCTAAAATGCATGGATTATCTAAAATCATTCCATTGAATAATTTTGTAAAATGTTTTGAGTTACTTTTGCAAAATTGCATGGAAATAGACAAGCACTCAACTAAAGTTACTACTGTTTTTCACGCACAACTAAAATGATGCATTATCAAAAAATTCATTTTTTAATTGCTTAAATACTATTTCATTGGTGTGAATCCTATAATTAGAAGGTATGGGCAAGTAGACAAAGTGAATGGAGTGAGTTAGATGAATTAGGATGGAAGGGGAGTCTGATACCGGAATTTAACAAACATCCAAGTGGAAAACAAATATTCTTATTGAATTAAAATATGAAATTACGACAAACAACAGTGAAAATATGAAATTGCAACAAAACAACAGCACAACACCGAAACTAGGGTTGCTTCTAGGGTGGAGGTAGTGTTGGCTAGGGGTTTGGACCTTCGAGTGATCGCAAGGGGTCAGCTAGCAGGCTGGAAATGGCCGGCAACGATGAGGGAATGTGGCGACACGAGCAGCAAGAACAACTTTGGAGGTGTTGTTTAGGGTGGCAAAAACAAGCAAAAAAGGGGAAAAACATTAGGTGTGCTGTTTTTTGGGTGGCAACAGCAACAGGAAAGCTGTGAGGGTGAAGCGAGTCAATGCGAGAAAGGATGGGGAAGGGTATATGAAGAATAAACACTACTTGGAGACCAAGATTAGTCGGAGCACATAGAATTCAACCCATAGAGGGAAAAGAGATGTCGACGGCTGTTCCGAGACAAATGACAACAAAAACTAAACCAAAAACACCACAAATGCATATATATAATCCCGACTAACTAGGAGTGAGCCTCGCTTTTGAAAAGAGGAGACACTTCCCCTTGAGAGAGTTGGCTAGTCCTCAGAAGCTTTAGACCGAACTAGTCCAGGCAGCAAGTTGTGCCCATGAAGTTCTGGACTGAACTGGTTTAGGCAGCAAGGCAGGCGACGATCGCGTCAGTTTCTTGGGGTTAGAGGAGTTTTAACCTCATCTGTTGAAGCTTCTGTCTCATAGTAACGAGCCATGTTGTCCACATTGAAGGTAGCATAAATGTTATGATCTTATGGTAAGTCAATCATATAGGCGTTGTCATTTAGCTTCTTGAGGATCCTGAAAGGTCCATCTGCTTTGGGTTTGAGTTTCCCAAAATTTCCGACAATAAACTTTTCTTTCTTCAACCTGATCCACACTAGATCTCCCACTTGAAAAGTCACATTCTTCTTGGTTTTATTAGCTTGTTTGAGGTACTTGTGTTTTTGTATGGTGATCTCTTTCTTAACGTCTTCAAATAGACTCTTTATCTTTTGCACTCTAGCCCCAACAACCACATTAACCTCTGAGCAGGAAGAAGTGGTACCAATGGAAGTGGGTTGAGCGGTTTGCGCCCATACACAATCTCAAAGGGAGTATATCATTTTGCTTACTCATGAACCTATTGTAAGTAAATTCAGTTAGGCTAGAATTAGATCCCATTGTCTTATGTTCTTTCTTATAAGCACCTTAGGAGATTCCCTAAGCTTTTGTTCACCACCTCTGTCTAATCATCTGTCCATGGGTTTGCCATTGAGCTGAGCTGAAGTTTAGTACCAAGTTTCCCCCATAAGGTTCTCCAAAAGTGGCTTAGGAACAATGACAACTCAATCATAAGTGATGGTCTTTGGTATCTCATGCAGTCTCACTATCTCTAGAAAATGCAAGTCAGCTACATGTGATGCATCAGTTCTGTGGCAAGGTACAAAAGGAGAGATCATCGAAAAACTATCAACCACTACCATCAATGAATCCTTATTCTATTGTCTCTTTGGAAGACCCACAATGAAATCCATACCAACCTCCAACCACGGAGCCTATAGTACTAGTAATCATCAAAAAACTATCAACCTCTTATTTTGCCCTCTGTTTTTGACAAGTGACGGACTTTGCACTGCCTATCATTACTCTTCATACCTCTTTAGTTTAGGCCAAAAAAATTGTTCCCTCATAAGTGTGAGGACATTGTCTCTGTCAAAATGATCCGCTAATCCCCCATTATGACCCTTTTGTATGATGACACTCTCAATGAACATCTGGAACACAATCTAATTTGATGAAACAGGTACCAATCATATATGTGGTATTGTCATGTAGTTCTCTCCTGACACTAATCCCAAATCTCCTTGAAGTGCTCATCTGCCTCATACAGCTCCTTCACCACCTCCAATCCCGCAACTTTGGCATGCATGAAGGTGATCAATAAGTGGCGACGACTCAAGGCATCTGCTACTCAATTATGACTCCCTGCCTTATGCTTGAGCACAAGTTGAAATGAAGCCAAGAATTCAACTCAGGAAGCATGTCTGCTCTTTAGCTTGCTCTGACTGTTTAAAAATCTCAGAGCATCATAATCTGTGATTAAGATAAACTCAATAGTCAACAGGTAGTGACTCCAATGACTAAGAGCTCTCACAATAACATATAACTCCTATCGTATATCGAATACTCCCTCATAAAGTCACTCAACTTCTTACTGAAGAAGGCTATGGGATGCTCTCATTAGCTCAACATGGCTCCAATTTCCACATTAAATGCATCACATTCCACCTCGAACTGAATGAAATCTGATAGTGCTAACATTGGGGCCCGAGTCATTTTCTTCTTTAGGATATCAAAACTAGGTTGAGCTGCCTTTATTCACCAAAACTTTTCTCCTTTCAAAAGCTCTATCAGGGAATTTGTAATGGTACTAAATCTTCTGATGAATCTCCTATAAAAGGATGTCAACCCCAAGAACTATCTCAATTGTGTAAGGGATTTTGGTGACAATGACTTTCATCTTCACAGGGTCCATCTGAATGCTTGCACTAGATACAATATGACCCAAAAAATATGCTTGAGCATCAAACTGAAATGAAGCCAAGAACCTTATGCTTGAGCATCAAACTATCACAGCATCCCCAAAAGCATGTGATAGGCATCCATACACACAACATCACACCCCAACTAATTCTGCAACTGGTCCTCAATAGAGCTCTACCAAACATTGTTGATCCATGCATATGTCATGTCCCTTTTTCAACCAGGTCAGAGAATTGGGTTGACAATGCTTCTAAGTAGCCAATTCGAGCTTCTTTATTATAAAATTAGAGACCACATTCTCATAACTCCCTCCACCAATAATGAGGTTGTATACCTTCCCTCTCACAATACACCAAGTTTAAAAGATGTTGTCTCAACCAAGGGTGATCGATCTTTGGTTCAGTTTGTAGAGCCCTCTTCACAACTAACATCTAACCCTTGTCTCCATGGATCTGAAACTCCCAACCCTGCTCTTCTTCTATCTCCTCACTCTCTTCCTTCACTGCACCCTGCTCGGTGAAGGGAAATAGTTGTTGAAAGGGCAAACGGATGCGATGTGTCAATATCCATGACATCTAAAGTTTTTCCTAGTTGGAACTGTGTTGGGTGTGATATTCATCTCAGGCTTCTTTCCACTCTGATTAGCTTTATCATTCCCTTTATCAGTTTTCACAACTCCCTCAGGTGTGCTTCTGTCGGTACCTTGAACTGTGGGTGGTTGTCTGAATGGTGGTTGGTGTTTGTTTTGCTTCTGTTGTATCTCCACCCACAGTGGTATGAAGATCACCTAACGATCAATAAGGTTGTAGCTGGATTACATCGTGATTGATGGCTTCAGGCCTCCCAAATATTTGGCTATAGTATGCTCCTCTGGCTATATCAGCTCGCATTTCAGCATGAGCTACTCAAACTCTACTGTGAACTCCTCCACTAATAGCTCTCTCTATTGTAGGTGGTGGAGCTTCAAGAACATGCCCTAGCGGTAATGTGGGAGTAATTACTTGCACTGCATCTTCTTCCTCATATTCTCCTAAGTTGTGATATTGTTTCTACATTCCCTCTATCTCACTCTCTTTAGATTCTATCACTACAAAGAGACACTTTTTTTCATCTTTATGGCAGCAAGCTTCACTCTTGTATCAGCTGACACTGTATACTAAAAAATCCTTTCAACTATCTACAACCAGTCGATGAAGACATCCAGATTCATTCTCCCCTCGAAATCCAACAAGTCTACCTTCGCCTTCATGTCTCTCAGGCATCCAAA
>NEWO01000152.1:183800-213475 GCA_003013225.1 Phalaenopsis aphrodite | reverse complement strand
ATGGGATCTAGCGGAGGAATGGGTAGTAGACTCAAGCATGCAATAGTTTTGAGATCGTGGGTTTCTTCTATCAGTGTGCGCCCATATCGCTAATCTCATGTATAGAAGGTCGAGATCAGGAGATGTTGTAGGGGTGACATCAGAAGTGTTTTTTTTACCGTGGAGGGGCATTTCTCGACCATGGAGAGAAGATTCATAGCCCTGGAAGAAATGATGAAGGACATTGTGGAGCTTCATGCAAACTCGCCACTGTTTGCTGCGGAGAACGATGATGTTTAGAGTGAATGCAAACGACAACAATCAGAAGGAAGGGTAGCATCATTGCTTTAGGCGATTCTGGATTCGTGGGATCGAGCGAAGGAATGGGGAGCAGACTCAAGCATGCAATAGTCTTGAGATCATGGGTTTCTTCTATCAGTGTGCGCCCATATCACTAACCCCGGGTATAGAAGGATGAAATCATGAGATGTTGCAGGCCGCCTAGTGTGAGCTCATTCTTTGGCCCAATTTCATTAGTGAATAAGGATGGGAGTTGATATTTTTTTGTAGATTATCTGGCAATGGACAAGGTAACAGTACCTGACAAATTTTTCATTATTGTGATCGATGAGTTACTGGATGAGTTATTTGGGGTTGCAATATTATACAAGATTGACTTGAAGTAAGTATACCATCAGATTTGAATGCGACCGATGGATGTGCACAAGGCTGTATTTTGAATTCATGAGGGTTACTATGAATTTCTATTAAATAGAAATGGTTGCGAGATGAGGACGTTATGTGGGAACCATACATAGGGATGAGCATTCGGTTGGTTGGGATGGATCAATTTTAAAATTGCTCAAACAAATTTAAACTGAAATCCAGAAACTGAAATACTGAACCAAACAAAATTTTGATAAAAATGAATCAGTCAAATAGAAGTTTAGGTTCAAACGAATCAATTTTATGTACACTGAAATACATATTTGTTGTATAAAAAAATAAAAAACACACAGATGTAGTGGGTTAATAGACTTTTTGTGAATATTGTAAATATTTTTTTTATTACATGACCATAAATAATTTAATGGTCTTATTTTATCTTTGAAAACATTTGTACTATCATGACTATAATGTAATGCATCTATGTAATACGAATATGATTTGCGTAAGATAATATTAGCAATATTCAAGAGTAGGATATCACATCCTAACTTATCTTTGTAACTACCTAACTTAATGGGAATTAACAAGTAATAGTAGACAGTAAGACGTGGTTATCCATTTAACACTGAAAAAGATCAAGATGTCGCTGGATCTCAGGTTAGCCTTAGTTAATACTTGAGTGGAAATGACATTCATATCATTATCGTCATCGTAGCTAATCTATGCCTTTTTCATTATAGGCAACATGTGTAAAAACGATTTCTTCATCTCAAATCTTCATATGCATGTTTGATTACAGATAAACATGTCATATTTCTCAAATGTGCATCATCAACCATAGTAATTTTTACATTAGATAAGAGAGTGTCATCAATGACTCACACTCAAAATCATCAACGTTAGTGCCACCTGTTTCTCACAAAAATAAAATATATGCTTCACATTAATTTTTTATGTGAAATTTTGTTAAAATTTAAAGTAGTCAATGTCATTTTTCTTAGTGTGTATACTAGTAAAAGTCCAAAGATGGGAAATAGTAAAGGAGGCTGAGTATGTAACAACAAGTCTAATAGTTGCTCTAAGAGTGGATGAGGAAGTTGCATGACCTTTGAGCTTAGAATTTGAAAGAGGAGCATAATGAAAAGAATATTATGAAGTTTATGTATATTGCAATTCATATTCATTCAACTTTCAATTTTAAATTCAAATATAAGTTTGTTTGCAATTTAATTGTCTTTTTGTTAAATCGGCCCCTACGACACCATCTGCCTCGTGCTCTAATGAGTCCTCGTCAAGCCTGCCAAAATAGTTTGAAGGCTTATGTTAGGCTTAAGACTAAAAGGGGCAATTTAGTCATTTATCAGTTATTATTGTAGGGTATAAATAGGGCTAATAAATTAAGATTATGATATGCATGTGTGATTTTTTGTCTTGAATGTTAGGATTAGGGTTTGGGAGAGATCGTCTTGCTCTCCAATTGTAGGTGTTTGGATTAGAGTTTGGGAGAGATTGACTATCTCTGAAATTATAGGTGTTTATCCTTTATGTATTCCGTTTTTGTTGTTTTATGTTAGTGAAATGAACTAATTTTTCTGCCATAATTTCTATAGAAGCTCCTATCAAACTAGTATTCCAGCATTCGATTCTGGCAAATAAATATCAGGATCGTGATGGCTGGGAAGTCGATGACAGGATTACGTACAAGTTTTTTATCAGAGAAGGGATTGAGTGTGCCCTAGTGACGATCCGCGAAGTTGATGATGGGATTTCCACGTTTTTGTCGTGATTTAAGCTAGTTGGGAGCCACTGGGATCGTGCTTTTACATAGTTGGGAAGCCAACGACGAGATCCCAGGGATGGCGACGTGAATATAGTCCTGATTGAGTGTCGAAAGCCAAGGTTGGGATCATGACAAGTATAGAGAGGTCAACGATGGAGCGTGATTTGCCCTAGTCGCATAGTCGCAATCCAATTTCTCTGAGAATTATCGCAGTGCACCCTAGTCACACAGTCGTGAGTAGAGCTAGTCAGGAAACCATTAATAATGGCATCATAAAAATAGATGCCATGAAGGGAAAATTAATGGAAAACTGTGAGCTAAATCAGATCTGAAATGGAGTGTTTTCGACCGTAGAGGGGCATTTCTCGGCCATGGAGGGGAGATTCATGGCCCTGGAAGAAATGATGAAGAACATTGTGGAGTTTCATGCAAACCAGCGACTGCTTGCAGCGGAGAACGATGACGTTTGGTGCGGACGCAAGCGACAACAATCAAAAGAATTCGTGCGGCGTCAGGGTAGCATCATTGCTTAGGCGGTTCTGGAGTCATGGGATCTAGCGGAGGAATGGGTAGTAGACTGAAGCATGCAATAGCCTTGAGATCGTGGGTTTCTTCTATTAGTGTGTGCCCATATCGCTAATCCCATGTATAGACGGTCAGGATCAGGAGATGTTGTAGGGGTATGATCAGAAGTGTTTTTTGGCCGAGGGGCATTTCTCGACCATAGAGAGAAGATTCATGGCCCTGGAAGAAATGATGAAGGACATTGTGGAGCTTCACACAAACCCGCCACTGTTTTCTACGGAGAACGATGATGTCTAGAGCGAATGCAAACGACAACAATCAGAAAGAAGGGTAGCATCATTGCTTTAGGCGATTCTGGAGTCGTGGGATCGAGCGAAGGAATGGGGAGCAGACTCAAGCATGCAATAGTCTTGAGATCATGGGTTTCCTCTATCAGTGTCTGCCCATATCACTAATCCCGGGTATAGAAGGATGAAATCATGAGATGTTGCAGGTCGGGATCATACAACCTAGTGTGAGCTCGTTTTTTGGCCCAATTTCATTAGTGAATAAGGTTGGGAGTTGATATTTCTGTGTGGATTATCGGGCAATGAACAAGGAAACAGTACTTCACAAATTTTTCATCCTTGTGATCGATGAGTTATTTGGGGCTGCAATATCATACAAGATTGATTTGAAGTAAGGATACCATCAGATTCCAATGTGACCGATGGATGTGCACAAGGCTGTATTTTGAATTCATGAGGGTCACTACAAATTTCTATTAAATATAAATGGTTACGAGATGAGGACGCTATGTGTGAGCCATACATAGGGGTGAGCATTCGGTTGGTTGGGATGGATCAATTTTAAAATTGCTCGAAACAGATTTAAACCGAAATCCAAAAACTGAAGTACTGAACCAAACAAAATTTTGATAAAACTTAATCAGTCAAACCGAAGTTTAGGTTCAAACGAATCAATTTTACGTACACCAAAATACATATTTGCTGTATAAAAAAATAAAAAACACACAGATGTAGTGGGCTAGTAGTAGCAAGTGATATTCAATAAATAAAAATAATATGGTTGCAAAAATCTCAATATGGTTGCAAAAATAAAATTAATAGATTTCAATTTCAAGAATTATAATCAATTGATAAAAATAACTTATAACCTAAAGAAAATGAGGTACAATAGTGAACGACCTGTCTTTTTCAATAGTGATGACTTTGATATAGCCACAAATGATGACAGGTATTATATTTTTCAAAAATTTATGGTGTAGCCATTTCAACATAAACAAACTTTTGTTAGAAACTGAACCCACTAGTCATTTAGGGTTAAAAAAGTGCCCATCTTTGTTGTAGAAGAATATGGAGATTTCAATGTCAAATCACTGGCAAGCTTGCGAGATTGTGGACCAGAATTTTGTGTGAAGAAAATTAGGCTACAACTAGAAGACAATGTAAAAGTTTGAATACCCTAATAGGTGAGATTCGTGGGACCAAAACTCTTCATGCCTCTGCAACTTCCTCATTTTGACCTTTGACGACACCTCAGGCTGTATCGTGGTTTGTACCTCGTTGAGCCTTTGCCAATATAGTAAAAAGGAAATGCCTACAGATCGAGATATGAGAGAGACGAGGCGAGCGAGTGATTGAAGAATGGCATGGCAGTAGAGCGATGGGGATGGGTAAGAATGGCTAAATATGATAAACTCTTAACTTAAGCACAAGTGATACGGCCTGTAACCTATATATCCCAATTCAATTTTTGATTTGTTCAGTCAAATATATTTTAAACCAAACTGAAAACTGAAAATCAAATCTTACCATTTTCAAAATCAAAATCCAAACTATCTTTTATAACTGAACCAAATCGATCAATTCGGTTTAGTTTGGTTTGATTTTTTTGGTTTTAACCAAACAATATACACCCTTAGTCATACAACTTGATCTAGCCATCTTCCTCTCTCTACCTTGGGAACAATGTCTCTTTTTGGGAGGAGAGTAATGTTAAACCGGTGCCTGCGAATCGTCTGCCTTGTGCTCCAATGAGTCGACACTTAGTCCACCAAAATAGTTTGAAAACTTATGTTAGACTCAAAAAGGCAATTTAGTAATTTGTCAGTTATTAACGTGGGTTTTAAATAGGGCTAATGGGTTAGGGTTATGCTATGCATGTGTGATTGTTGTCTTGAATGTTAGAGATAGGGTTTGGAAGAGATCCTCTACCTCTTGAAGTGTAAGTGTTAGAATTAGGGTTTGGGGGAGATTACCTACCTCTCAAATTGTATGTGCTTATCTTTGATTTATTTACCTACCTCTCAAATTGTATGTGCTTATCTTTGATTTATTTGAGTCGTGTTTCTTGGTGGTATTGACATAAAATATTTGGTTGCCCTAATTTTTTGTGGAAAACTCCTTTGGTTCTTAACACATTCTCATTGCATTTTTTTCTAACAAGCAAGTCTTAAATGTGTTCAAACATTTTCCATTAACTAAAGAGTCGACAATATAGCTTTTTGTTATGATATCTATGATATTATTTAGTCCTACGATTTTTTTTCATTTCAGACCGAGTTTGAGCAATTGTTCGATTCCTTCATTATTTAGCAAAAAATTATTCTGGTAACTTATGCAATGCTCTGCTAGTTTTATTATTTCCAATTAACCCTTTAATAATTGCCTTGTTATATCAATAGAGAATTTATCAGTTTGCGCTAGTCAAGTGTAGAAATTTATAGGGTCAAGGGGTCTTTATTTTTATTTTATTACATAAATCATTATAAGCTCTAATGCCTGTTCTACGGTGGTGTCTTTGCACTTAGTCTCCTTCTGATATTTTCATCACCGTGGATAGTAGAAAGATCTGTTTTAATATATGCGTGCAGCAAGTGGGGCTTGATTTTTAGTTGTTAGGATCTGCAGTGGATTTCATTAGTTTTTTTTTTTTTTTCTTTGCAGCTTATAACATTAGTGCTTATCATTATGTTTCCAACTGTAGTTTGCAAGCCATGAACAATTTTATGTATGGGTTGGAATTGATCAAGTGTTACAAATTTTGGAGGCATAATATCAAACACACAATATGATGCAAGCGATTGTGCTTCTCTTTAAAAGATGATTAATGCAGGGAGAGTCTTGATGAATGCTATTTGTTTAAAAAAATGGGGTATTTCAAGCTCTTATTTCACAACAAATTTCAGCAATATAGACAAATGTTGTACATTAGTGAACTAAAATGAACATAGAGAGGATAAATTAGGTTTTTATGATTTTAATTCACAATTTTATAAGTTAGCAATGCTATTTTGAATGTGGAACAAACTCTTACTAGAATCGTGGATATGATTGGTTTTAAACCATGAAAAGGCTTTATGTGGTTATTTTCCGTTTGAAAGTTGTACAATATTGAATAGAATTGTCAATCAGCATTTGTTATTCCTATATCTCTTTGCCAAAAAAATAAACTACCATTAATTGAAATTCAAATTTTACTCACTTTAGAGATTCAATTACCAATCCTTTGATGTAAGTTTATAGAGGATATTGCCTCAGTTGTAATAATTCTTTTTGAAATTTTGATTACCATTAGTTCTTATCTTTTGGTCTTTTGATCCCTTAAGGCCCTTGGAATATGTTGCTCTTATGTCAATAAGATGGTGATGATGGGAAAGGTCTTTAGTATAAGAGGGTAAAGTCTTGTAGAAATATATGGTGAGGAGGATTGGTGAACTTTCTAGGGTTTGGAATTAGTTTGGATTAGGCCTTGTATGGAAGTGAGACCTAGGTTTTGAATTGCGGATATCTTTGGGTGGTGTTTTGATAGAGGGCTTGGGTTTTATGAGTTGAATAGGGTTTGGTGGAGAGTAGAGTTATCAAAAAAGCTTGTCGTTTAAGAATAGCTTCTATTCGGCTTATTAAATAGTTCGTATTCGATTCATTTGTTAAGCAAACGAGACACGAGCTGAACACAAACTAGAATATTATTTTGATTTATAAGTGAGCCAAACGCGAACAAAGGTTTGTTCATTCGTGTCGTTTTGGCTCACAATAATTAATAATTAATAAAATTATTTATTTATATTAATTTTTTTCATGTATTAATTTTTTTTTAAATTATTTGTATGGTATAATTATAAAAAAATATGAGTTTAGGTGTTTGATATGTAATTACAAAGGATTTGGGTGGTATGCATGTAAATTTCCCTAAAATATACTATTATAGCTGATGCTTACTGATGTACTGCATTCCTTAATGGGTGTTAGACATGCAAATACATAGGATTTGGGTGGTGGTATGTAAATGCCCCTAAACTTTATAATAACTTCCACAAATCCACGGGTTGAAATTTGGGTGGTATTAAAATAACAACATGTCATTAACATGAGCCTAGGGGTACGAAGAGAACGACGACGACGGGAGCCCAGATTCTGTATTCTCAAGCCGTGTTCTTGAGTGCCGCATTGAAAATAGCAGATAGTTGAGTTGTGAGAAAGCTTTTTTTAAGTGCAAAAGCCACATCCTTCAAAAATAGAAAATTTTAATCGATGCGTAAATAAAAAAATCTGAATCGTATTTGGTATAAATAAATAAAATTTTTATATTAATAATTTAATTAATTGTTTTCGAGGGAGCTAATTCCAACACAAGCCAATCATGAACAATAAAAAAATTGAATGAACCGAACTCAAACAAATTTTGATCTCGCTCATGTTTAGCTCGTTTACACCTCTAGTGAAGAGGTTTTAAATATAGATTGAGCGAAATAGGTAAAGGAATGAGAGAAGTGGTCGGCTAAAGAAGTATTAGAATTTGTGGGGTTTTTTTTAGGTTGGCAGGTAGGACAGTGTTAGAATTGTTGGGGTTGGAAGCGGAAAATTTAAGAGCTTCAATAAAAGAGGTCTAGGTATTGTGGCGGCGCTAGAGAGGTCAACCAAGGATGATAGAGATAGAGGGAGGTAATTCCAACAAATAAATTGGATAACTAATGAACTCACCAAATATCTCCAAGCAAAAATTATCAAGCCACAACTACAATTGCATGAGAGCAACAAAGAGAAGTAAAGTTTTAATAATTGGTCATTCAAGCTTGCGTTGGAGGTGTATACATAGGGCTACAAAATAAAAATACATAAAAATTCTTAATGCAGGTGTCGACCAAGCCAAATAAAGATTGGTTCCCCTTGATTGAAATCCTTAAGTTCCTTCCTTGGAGTGGATGATCAAGCTAGTTCAGAAAGTGTTTTGTTCTATTTTTGAAACTAAATAAATGACACTACACCCCACTCTTTATGGAAGTAGTGCCAACATAGGATGAATTGGTCATTCAAGGTTCTTTCCTTGGAGTTGTTCCTTGGAGTGGTTCCTTCCTTAGAATGGATGGCCATATAAAGTTCTAGTAATTGGTCATTCAAGGTTCCTTCCTTCGAGTGGTTCCTCTTGATTGCAATACTTAAGTTCCTTCCTTGGAGAGTAGTTCCTTGGAGTGGATGACCATGCCTTGGATTTACTGATCAAACACATATATTTTTCATAAAAAGGGAAGAATAGTTCTCAATTTGCAGATGATGGAAAACCATCACAAAGGGCTCAGCTATACTTAATCAAATTCCCTTGCTTCATATTTTACAATGCTAATCTTCAAGCTTGATGCAGTGCTCTTTTTTGTGATTTAATCTTCAACCTTGCAATCTTCATTTAATACATTTCACTTTGCCAGAAAAAATGGATTTGTCCTTGCATGTAGAACTTTAGTTATTAGTTATTATCAGTATTAATTTAATATTATGGAAAATCTTGCCAAACCGATTGAGCAAATTGGTTTTTTGGTTAAATTTTGGACTATATTTTGCACAAATTAGTTTTTAGATTGGCAGAAACAAAACTGATTAGATCAGCCAGTTAGTGAATTGAGCCAACCAATCACTTACCCGTAGTTATTAGATAACATCTTAAATTCATATTCGTTTTTAAATCATTTTAATCAGAAGCATATTAAGTTATTGCTATTTATTGTTTCAAATGAAATGATCTTTATAAAATTCCCATTAAAAAATAATAAAGTTTCAATCCATTTTAGGCTTAGTAGAAATAAAGTTAAGAAAAAAGTGGAGAAACAATAAGAGGGCCAGTAACAATTGGTGCCCTGAAATATGAAATAGCCGAAGCAATCTTGTTTTTGCAAATTCCTTGACAAGGAAGAGAATCAAGCTGATTTGTTTCTTGTTCTGTATCTTTTTGTCAAATTAAATGTGGCTATGGTGATGTAAGCTTTGAGTTTATCATAGTATTATCTTATTAGTTTCATTGGTAACTTCTTATTGAGTTTTAAACTTGGCGTTTTACTATGTTCAGCTATTAAAGTTCCTCTTGCTGTGCTTGGGGCTGAGCATGATAGCATTTCTCCACCAGTGCTACTGAAACAGTTTGAAGAGATTTTGTCCTCCAAATCTGAGGTAAATGCATCCAATTTAAACTATTATCAGCTTCTTGATTTTGCTCCTTAATTTGGACGTTTTTTTCATTATTTCTGTCAAAAGGGGTCATTGTTTCTTCCCAATGAAACTCTTTCTCCTCATATTGTTCTATACATAGCGCAACACAAGCTATAGCTCTCCTTCCTGACTTGGGATGTTTAACCAGTGTCAGCTCAGTGCATTAGTCGCCAATATGAATTTGTTCAAGTAAAATGAGGTAGTCATCTTCAAACGTATCTTTCATAAAATATATTGAAAATGAACTTTTGTCAACACTTTATTCTTCCAAGGAGGCATATATAATTGACGGCCTCATAATCCTATATAATAAGCTGGATAATTAATCCCTTTCATAACCTGCTTTCTTAGAAACTTCATGTTTATGGGATTTTTATATATTTATTTTGATTGAAATTTAGAGTATCAATATGGAATTTTTTTAGAACGTGAAAGTAGAAAATTTTTTATTGAAAATTGGAGTTTCGACGGCAGTAAAGGAGGAGGGAAGGTTTTAATTTTAAGTTTTGATTTAATTTAATTAATTAATTATTTCATCCTATTTATTGTTTTATTGTAATAACAAATTTATTTAGGATTTTTTGTCATATATATATATATATATATATATAAAGGTTAGTGTATTAATAAAATAATTGAGAAATTAAGAAGTTGAAGAGTCAATGTTTAATATAATGTACGTGAAATTAAAAGAATCGAAAATTATAAATAAATTGACAAACTGAAATATTGTTGTAAGATAATGAAATGACAAATATTAAATTTGTAATATAATTTATGAAAAATTATTTAATGTAAATATTTATTATTTATTTGTTGAGATATAATCAATTACATAAAATATTAATAAGAAAATTATATGAATAGATAAAATTAATGATTCAGAACATAAGGATAATTTATGAAATTGAATAAGAAAATGGTGGATTATATTAAGATTAACTTATTTTATATGTTATTATTATAAGTGTTAACTTTAAGGAGGCGGCAAAAATTAAAAGCAAAACATTTTATTGAGGTGAGTACTCTTACTTTTAAGTTATAGTAGTTTTTATTTCTTCTAAATTGAATTCATTGATTGTTACTGAAACTTGATTGAACTATTTTATTATGATTTAAATACTCTTTTAGATGTTGGTCATATCAATGAATTTATATTTTAGAAATATTATTATTATACATTATATAAATATATATATAATATATTGACATGAATGAAATAAACATATAAAGGATATGAACTGCATAGATTGATTGCATGAGCATGGTAACTATGATGGAGTTCAGATATTTATGGTACTAGCGGAGAAACATTAATATAACCATGCACATAAATAGAAAAGGATATTGATAATGAAGAAAATAGTGTAATTTTATATGGTGCTCCTGCGATGTTTTTACAGATATAAAATGATAAATACATGCTATTGATATAGTAAAATACTTTAAATATTATGACATTGTGATCGATCATATTCATAAATTATTAAATGTTTTTATACTTATTAAAAGTTTAACTAACATGTATATTGTTTCATTTTCGTTATGTTACTCTTGTTTGGAAGTATGAGTAATCACTAGCTTTTATAGCTCATTGTTGTTTTTAATTAACATTACAAGTTTAATCATTTCATTAAAAGGTGGATAATAGAGGAGATTTTTATAGAAGATGCGGACCACAAAAAAATGATAACTCTTTATAATAAATTAACATTTTAAGTTTTAAGCTTTTGACATGAAAATGAGTAATAGAAAGGAAAATGTTTATAAAAGATAACCAAGCAAGGGAAGACAATTAGGACTATAATTGTTTTACTTTTAGATTTTTAATTGCTAGTAACATTTTTATTTTGTTTGGTTGATTATTCATATTAATTAGCGATAGAAATTTAAATTTTCGTCTGATCATCTATTCTTGTGTTAGTAATTATGATCACTCGTGTTGGTTCGTGACATAACCTAAACCATCCAACCATCTAATTTATTTAGTATATGGATCATAAAGTTTTATAATCAATACGACCCAATTATCCATAAAATTATATGTTTAATTCTTCTAACCTGTATTTGAAAAATAATCAAGTCAATTTCGGGTAATTTGGTCAACTTGGATCCAACCAGAATCATAATCAGATATAATTTTGGCTCAAACAAAATAGTTATCGGGACTACACGAACCTAATTTTTTTAGTTAGATTTGGGTCGGTTCATTTTTTCACACCCTAAGTGGGAGTAGACCAAATGAGGGTGTGTGACTTTTAAACCTTGAATAGTGCACATGGAAGGGTTTGGGGAAAGAAAAACGAAGTACGTCATGTAATTGGTGCTCTTTATAGGTTTTGAAAGGATATAGTGGTTGTGTTGTACAGATGTAATTTGTGTAATATTTAATTTTAAATTTGGATTGATGTAACAAATCTCATGAATTCCATTTGCTTGCATCCTTTGAATTGTCTTTGTGCTTCACCTTGTATGAGTAAAATTTTCATTTTAATTTTGAATTTTCATTTTTCTTGCTCGTCTAAGTTCATTGTTATCCTCATTTAAAGTGAAATTTGTCCCTTTTCTTCAGTAGCGAGATAATACAATGCGGGAATCCTTTCCAGATAATTTTGACGTCCGATCATGTTAGTGTAGCCTGTTTCATGAAAAAAGTGATAATTAGATGATTTAATAAAGTTCAAGCTATTCAAACAAATTTGTGTGATGTCAGGTACATTGTTTTCCATTGTTATCATGCTTGGTCAAGTCAATCACAATAACCCTTTCAGTGTAATTAGACCTTTGAATGCATGGGTGCATGTTGTTTCATGAAATAAGCAAACATTAATGATTCTCGTGCCAAGAAAATATATTGAACTCAATTTGAGTGATACGATGCTCATTGTCCGTTGTTTTCATCGCATTCAATTAATTAGGTTTTGGAGCATATGTAGAGGCCAAATTCATTTTTGAAATTCATTTTTGACAAGTAAGTGATGGGAAGATACCACCCTTAGAACATAGAAACAAAATATGAGATCATTTTTTCTTATTGAGTGATCCTATCACGACCCGGTCTGGGACTTGGAATTAACCAAGACGGAAACGGACAGTCGGACGGTAGAAATCACGTTTTTTATTATTTTATTTCCATCACTGGCAGTTATTATCCGCCAAATTAAATGAAAGGAACACTAAATAATTCAATTAAATTAACAAAATAAAGTTACCTTCATATTGTCGCTTACGCCTACTCAAATATTTTCCCTTTCAGTATTAATCTTAATCATGAAAAGATTCAACCTAAAAAATATATTTAAATCAACATAAAGAGTTATCTAAAGGCAATTATGCTTTTAAACTACAATAATCTAAAGATAAAGAAAATAATGTGTATGTTAGTCTTTCATATTTCTACAAGAAATCTTATAATATGCTAATGCATGTATCAATGATATTTAATTGATTAAAATACTTTAAACTTCTAAAATGTATTAAATTTAACTTTACTTTTATTTTATATTCTTAGCATACACATCTGTCTGTTTGAGGATCTCAGTCAGAATAACCTCACCCCTAAACAGTATTAGCATGTCTGAACAACGGTTATCGATCTAAATATCAAAATTGTTTGAGGTGGAAAGACTCTTACCTGTCCCTAGCTAATATTATCCCGTCGACACAGTGATTAGCATTCTAAATATTATAATTATCTGTGGTGGTAAACTCTGTCTATTCGCCCTTGACCAACATTATCTCGCTGGCATAACGGTTAGTGATCTTATTACAACATATACAAGCATTCATGTTTACCTTCATTCCTTTATGTCATGTTTTTTTTTATGAGACATTTAATCTCCACCTACTAATGAATAAATACAATCTTATTAAATATATAAGTCATGAAATAAACTGATATATGCATATATATTAAAATTCTAAAGTTCAAGCAAAAATGTGTCATGTATATAAAAGTGATCATGTAAGAAGCTAACATGTATATTTCTACTAGAACATAAGTGTCATGCAATTGTCTAATGTCTTCTTAAACTGGACTGTTATGACACTATATTTAACATGCATATTCATTATAATGTGTAATTATTTATCATGCATTCCTTTCCCGTCATGCATATTTTTTTCTGTCTAATAATATGATGAATTTATTGTAATTTAAATCTAACTAAATCAGAGCATACATGAAATCAAACATACATTTTGAAATAAAGAAGATTACTGAGATTTAGAAATGTAACAATTCACCTTAATATTATGTAGATCACTTTATTAGTTTAATCATCCACTTCACTGAATTGTCAACATTTTACCAATCTCAATTTTGAATAGCTTTCTTCTGCACTTCCTAATTGAATAATTTTTTAATAAAATTAATTTAACTAATTATATTATTATTTATAATAATAATATAAACCTTAACATTTACCTTATAGGCTTTCAGATCGATCTCCTCTCTTACTCCCACACCAAGTTTTTTTGCCTTGAGCTCAAATAATATAATTTCATATTAACATATTAAATATATATCAATTTAATATAAATAAAATTTTAATAAACAATTCTAACACAAAAATTTACCTCAAGTCACAGCTTAGGGTTTTGCTAGGCTTTGATTCTTTAGTCCACATCCGTGATTATTCCTCTTCTTTCACGCATGAAATTGGTGTCTCTTTACTCCTACAAATTTGGGACTTAATATCTTTGGTTATGATACTAAATAACTCAAATAAAATAATATTAAACTCAAATTCTGTGATACAGTAGACAACCCTAACGCACACCCAACAGAGCAGCGCGTGATCTTCTTCCTCCTCTTCCTAAGCAAACGAGTTTGATTTCTACCAAAGGAAATCCAATTTTTTCACAAACACGAAGCCTCTACTTCCTGTCTTCTTTTTGTCTCATCTCTGGCATCGTTCCTCTTCACGCAAGCACTCACACGCTTCGCCGAAGTCCAAGGAGTGTTCTGTCTCCTCCTCTTCACACGAGACGCTTGACTAAAAGCTCCTCATTTTTCCCGTAGACGCTCGGCCTCAATTAAGGTCGCACTTGCGGCCCCACTCCTTCATGAATTCACCCCCGCACGAATTTTCTCTTCTTCCTCTTCTTCAAATTTGTTTCTTGCTTTCTCGGTTATACTGGTTCGAAAGGGATAGACAAACCTTTAACTCATAATTGAAAAGGTGCTTCCATTCAAAATTTTATTTTTATTTATTATTATTATTATTATTATTAAAATTTCAGTTATTACAGATCCAATATATCCGCATTGAAAATCGACAATTTTCACAATTTCTAAAGGCAGAACAAAGAAAAAGATTGCTTGAAAACCAAAATCAATTTCAAGAATTAAAGTTAGGGCTAAAAAACTGGATGTAAATCTTCAATAAGTGTTTAGGGCACCAAAACTATAGAGTATATTGGTGATACCATAAAAGAAGGATTAGTGTCCTTCCAAAGGAAATCCACCACCATATGTTGTACACAACATTGCCTTAAATTTAAAACAAGAAGTTATCGAATGCATCGTAGAATCAACTCTTAAATGTGCTTCAAAACGGGACTACTCAAATATCGTTACCTGACTTTCTCACAACAAGATGAATAAACAGAAGTATTCAATGCTAGAAAAGAATATTTCATTACCTGACTTTCTCAGACATCATGAGCATAAACCATAAGAGCTGAGGCAATGTAATGGTTTTGGATTGCTTATTAGTTAGGATTTAGAAGAAGAATTCACACTTATTGTCTTCTGTATAAGCAATTGCTTAGACGACCTGATTCATTTCTGTTTGGTATATAAAGATATTTGACCTTCTTATTTGTTGCTCAACTTTTCCGAGAATAGTTTTAGTTTATATGCATAAGCATTCTTTATGATTTCATTTGGGCTAGCTATGGAGCAACTCATTTTTCTTGAAAAAAGTGTTAAAATGATCCCTTACTTTTTGTACGAGGTCATTTTTTGTCTGATTCTATAAAATTGTTAGATTAGTCTACATACTATTTTAAATATGAGTTGTAATAGCCCACAAGATTTTTTAAAGAGTGATTTATTTCAACCCATATTGAAAGAGTATGAGGACTAATTTGACATTTTTATGGACTATAAATTAAAATAATCCCCCTGTAAATAGTTAAGGTACCATTTTTATATTTCTTTGTTTTCATTTTTCATTGCGAGAGCGGATACACTTAAGACTTGATTTGCCATTTATATACAAAGATTATAGCAGCCAGCATAGTCAATACTCAACTTTTATTTTTCTATTTTTATTCCTGAAAATGTAAAAATACTACTAGTCTAATGCACCTTAATTATAGCATCGACACAGCATTTTTTTTAAAAAAATGAATAACAATTGCTCCATGTCACCATGTAAGGTTTATAGCTATGTGAAAATCTTTCCTGGGGTTGCACACGGATGGACGGTGCGCTATGATGTTGCTGATGAAGCGGCTGTGAAGAAGGCTGAAGAAGCTCATAAGGAAATGATTGATTGGTTTATTAAGCATCTTAATTAGATATGCCTTTGGCTCAAATAAATCTATCTATTAAATCTATCTAATAATATCTACTAATGTAGAACTTTTTTGTGAAATTGCTATGAATCATTTGTAAAATGTTATCCTATTTGGACCCTTGAGTTTGATATATTTTGTTAGCTAAGGAGTCATTTGGGTCGTATTTATATTATTTTTTATTTATATTTTGATTTGAGACACCGAGCGGTTACGGGTGCTTTTGATTGCTAGCCGCGTTTCATGTTTTGTTTCCTCAAAGAGACTATTCTTATGTATTTACATATCTAACAATCTACCATTTATATTTAAATGAATACCACCATGTCATAAATGTCATCATCGTCATCTTTTTAAAAGTAAAATATGTGCATAAGTTTATGACAACAAAGTGTCAATATATATCAAACTTTGGAGTTAGATACTTAAATACATAAAAATTGTGGTATTTATGTAAATTTCCCTTTTTTTACTAGTTTCTCAGATCTGGAAATGTCTGGTTCAAGCTTTTGACTAATCTCAAACTTTGCTATGGATGCAGCTAAATTAATCTGATATTTTATGTGAGCCAACATCAATTTGATATTCTTTCTTTTTTAAATAGTTTCATCCAGACACCTATAGGCCTAATATATACGTGCATATAAATATGAATATGCTTGAATGTGTACATTATATGTATATTCATATTTGATATGAAAACATAGCAAGTGAGTACAAGAACTGAAATGTATCATAAAACTAGAAGCATAAAAATATTAACAAAATGCAAAATATACAACGAAATGAAGACAGAACATTAGAAGTCACTCAGCATCATCTTCTTCCTTGCCCTCATCGTTGTCTTCTTCCTCTTACAATTGGTTGTGCTGGGGCAGTATAATAGTGATACTCAGGAGCAATTGGAAATTATGTAGCTTTTGGACCATTGTTCAGCTGATGGTGTTGAAACATGCTGGCTTGGTCAATTTTTTTTATGTAGTTTTTTTTTTTTTAGAGAGAATGCTAAGAATGTTCAAATTTTAAGTACAAAGAAAACATTAAATATATTCTTATGTATTAGCATTTTATTTCATTTGCTATTATTATTGATAATGCTACACAATTGCCATGGTTTGCTAGTCACCATTGTTGAACAAAAGACCAATCATTCATTGCCTTTTTGTCACCACTGCCATTGAATGTAGAAACTTGCTCATTAGGGTTTCATTTGGAATTGTTGTAAATGTTTGTAATAGGGGTTATGAATTTATTGAAAATATAATTTTTTTTTAAATTGTGGGTACCTTTTAAAAAAAAAAACAGATAATAATTTTCTTATAGGTATTGTACTTTCGTTAAGATTCACTCCTTAAGGGTGGTGATCCTCTCTCCTTGAGGTAAGAATCACTCCTTAATGGTGATGATCCTCACTCCTTAAGGTAAGATTCACTCCTTAAGTGGGCTCTGATAAATATTTCCCCTTTCGTGCAATGATTGAATGTCCGAAGAAATAAAAAAGGCACAAGATAATGCTTTTATATGTATATTGTTCCCCTAGGTTACTACTAGAATTTTATTTAAGTTACTTGTTGTTAAATGAATGCAAATAGTTTTTATTAAGTTATGAATTATGTTATTTTATTTTTAGTTATGAGTTGATTTTTAAAAAATTAACTTAAAGTTTAGGGTTGGTAAAAAAGTTCTTAGTCCTATGAGCCTAAGCTCATTCATAACTAACTAGCCACAAAATGACAGAAAGAAACATAGAAAAAAGAAAATATTTCTAATGTGTACATCAGTAACAAAAAATACACATGCACAGGCATGAGAAAATAAAACAAACTAACCAAGCAAATAAATAAAAGAAACATGTTAGTATGATTAGGTATTGCGGTGCACCCTAATAGAAAAGAAAACATGAGATAGTAGAGATTAAGCCTCTAATTCAGGCTGGCCTAAACCTAAGACATACTTGATGGTGGCTAGGTTTCTTGAATATCTTCAGTTCATGTTCTTGTAATTTGGGGTTCATCCTTGCTCTGTCGTCTTGTTAGGGTTAGTCGTAGCTTCGTCGTCTTGCATTGAGGTTCATTCTGAGCTTTGTTGTCCATCATTGTGTTGAGGTTCGTCCTCGCTTCGTCATCTTGTATGTGTTCATTAATGTTCTATTATGAAGTAAGTCTCACTTCTAACAGTCTTGAGAATTGCATCCAACCAGCAACAGACTGACTACCCTAACTCTATTGCAAACTCAACTGCAAGAAAGTAAAAACAAGAGCCTTTCACTACACTGCAGCACCAGGCCCCATGTCCTATAAGATCATGCTTATATATGAATGCACGAGTTAGCAAGCACCTGTAGAAGATTTATTAGTTTAATTTATTTTTTATGCCCACTTTTATTAGCTATTAGCTCGACCACCTGCAAGAGATAAATGTTAGTTCTATAAACATCGCCCAAATATGTAATCTACTTAAATAATAACAGATCTTAGTGTCCATCTAAATGATAAAAGTACATTCGTTAAACACATTCAATCCAAGCATGCAAGGGCACATAAAAGAAAAACACATACAATCCATCATCAACATAATCTAATCTTAGTTAGTTGACTAGCAAAAACGTTTAAAAGTGCGTGGTTTGTAAGGTAACAATAAAGTCTTTATGTTTGAATTATAGTTTTTGATACGCCACCACCAAATCTTCTTTATCCAGTATGAATCTCGAGCATGACACGGATCTTGAGATAATATTTTGAGCAAGAGATGTTCAAATCTAGATTAAAACTCATCCAGAGCTCCGATTTTAGCAAACTTATAGTCAAATTGGTCAGTTCGATGAGATGAACCTAATGATATCAAAGTCATTCCAATCCAAGTCAAATCAAGTCAAAGTAATTAAACCATTCTTAGAAGATTTTTGGACACATTTAGAAAGTCAAACGGTTGCTTAATCTGGCAAGTTTATAGTCGAATCAAGCGTCTCGACAAGACGAATCCAACGAGCTCAAGATTACGCAATTCTAAAGTTGTTAAGGCACTCAAATGTCCATTAAACGTCGTTTGATCGGAGAAAGCTCTCCGGACCGTCCAATCAAAATGATTCATATTCATGCATTAATGACACTCAAAATAATATAAATAGAGTCACACCCCTCACATGAGGAGGAAACTTGAAGCTTCATATAGAATGGGAAGCTCTAAGAATGAGTTGAAGTTTAACACCATCTTGACCTTCGTCGACCATCGTCGGTCGTTGTCGACACCCGTCAATCGTCGTTAGCCGTTGTTGACCATCACCGTCGATCACCACTAATCATCGTCGATCACCACTAATCATCGTCGATCACCACCAACCAGACGTCGTCAGTCATCACTACGGTTCATGTGTCAACAATGACCTACGTGGTTCACAGCTCGTGCGGCTCCTGACTTTGACCCCCGTGGCCTATGGATGTCTCTCATACTCATTACTACGATCTATGTGGTCCACAGCTCCGGTAACTGCTTACTACGGCTTCTTTGGCCAATTAACGCTTCTGGAACAACCATCTACAATACTCATGATGGACTACTACATCCACAACAATCAACAATGACCCTTGCAACATGTTGTTACCAAGAACTGCAGCCAAATTATAGTTATACAATTTTGTAATTCCATCTTCCCTAATTTAGGAGAAGGGTGGATCTGTGTACTCATCATTCATAGTTGATTATTTCAATTGGGCTAGGCCCCGTGGTTTTTTTCCCTTTCATGGGTTTTCCACATAAAAAATTGTGGCGTCTCCTTTAGCTTACTTCTCTTCTTTTATTTATGTGTGTTGAATTCTCATGCAACGCTAAGACGACAATTCATTACTCTACCGCCAAGAATTTTCTGGCACTCATTAGTTTGGCACCGTCTATGGGAAACGAAGTCCCGTTTGGCATTGTCTTCAACTCTAAGACGCTGATCCCCTACTTCGTTTCACAATGATGTATATCATCCAACTGGCGAAGGAACCTCCTTTACGTCTTAAAAATCATCTCTAAAGCATTCTTCCAGGCTGGGGGGCAACCTTCACTGCATTATCGAAAGGTCGTTCACATCAACGTCCCGAGCATAATTAAAGTGAGGTTGTCTTCTTGCATCATATTCAGACACAAAGTATTTTGTAACTTCTTCCAGGCTGGGGGGGCAACCTTCATTACAGTCTCGAAAGGTTGTTCATGTCAAAGTCCCGGGCATGACTGTGTTGGGAAAATCATCTCATATTTCCTTCATATTACAAGTTTATGAGAACTATTCCTGGACTGGGGGCAATATTCACCCCAAATAATACTTCCTTAGTGCCTCCTCATCGTACTGAAGTTCCTCTTCATCTAGATCAGAAAGATGATCTCTGCATAGCCCAATACATGTGTTGTTTTACAAGCTCACATGGAGAACACCCATGTTAGGGGAGCAAAAGATTCAAAAGCAGCAAATAACAAGTTGTCCAACATTTTTCTTGAGTATGATTGCAACCATGTTTCCAAGAAAACATATGGTCCATGACATCTTACGCCCTAGTCTCGAGAAACTCAGAGCATCTCTGACACCCCATTCTAGGCTTAATCGATCCCATGGGAACTTGATTTGACCTCTACAGTCGACAAGCAAAAGCTTCAACATTCAGCCTCCGGTAGGTCAAAAATCCTTGGTGGATTTCCTACGACCTTTTACATTACAGGCTACAACGGTCAAGCAAAAGCTTCGACATACAGCCTCAGATAGGTAAAAAATCCCTGGTGGATTTCTTTCGACCTTTTCCTTTACGTGTTATAATCGTCAAGCAAAAGTTTCAACATATAGCATTGGATAGGTCAAAAATCCTTGGTGGATTTTCTTCAATCTCTTACATAACAGTTTACGGTCGTCAAGCAAAAGCTTCGACCAACAACCTAGGATAGGTCAACGATCCTCAATGCATTTCATATGACTTTATTACGAGTTAATACATTCGAGCATATTCGGTTATACAACTCAGAACTGGTCTTACATCCTCAATGGATTCTCCTTTCAACTATGCCCCGAAAAGTCAAGCCAAGAAGGCTAGACCAGATAAGATGCTACCATGTTGTTGGAAGACGAGCCCAAGAGGTAAGTTTCAATGGAAAGCTAGTGGTAGATAAGGTCCTCACTAATAAGACTCCAACGAAGCAAGTGGTTGGCAGGGTCTTCACTGAAAGACCTCAGAAGGCTACAAGCCTCAGAATACACAAGTACATTAAAGACCTCAGAAGCTTACGAGTCTCATAAGAATTTCATACGGTTGAGAAGCCGCAAAAACCTCATAAGCAACGTCCAAAACATACAATTAAATACATTGTTATCATCTAAAAATGTTACATTAAAAGGATACAATGAACAATATATATTTGTACAAGAGCTACAAAAAAATATGCTCATCTTCGAGTAGACTTGACATTGCCTCCCCAAAACTCCAGTACTCCTGATGATCGTCAAAGGATCTTCAAATATCGCCACCACATAAGCACAAAAATGTTTTCTTTAAAGTGTGACAGGAAAGCTACAACAATTCTTCGTCTCCTCCAGAACGTGTAAGAGCGACACTAAAATCTCCTGTGGAATGCACGGCACCGATGAAAAAGAAGATTTTGTTGCTTGCCTGCTACGCAGGATGTGGATGAATTTCCTCTTCGTCGTAACGAGAAAGAAGATCCCTTTGCCGGCTTGCTACGTAGGACGAAGACGACTTTCTTCTTTGTCGCAATGAGAAAGAAGATTCTGTTGCTGGCCTGCTCCGCAGGACAGTGATGACTTTCCTCTTCGTTGTAACGAGAAAGAAGATCTCGTTTCTGGCCTGCTATGTAGGACGGGGACGACTTTCCTCTTCGTCGCAACGAGAAAGAATATCTCGTTGCTTGCCTGCTACACAGAGTATGGATGACTTTCATCTTCGTCGCAGCTCTTCCCTGCAACTCTTTGCCACAACTCTGCTTCGCAATTCTTCACCTCAACTCTGTGCAGCAATTTTTCACTTCAACTCTACGTTGCAATTCTTCATTGCAACTATTTGCAGCAATGCGTCGCCACTCGCCATGATGCATCACCATGACGCACTGCCTCAATGCATCGGGTTGCTGCGACTCACCGCCCCAATGCATCGTCGAGACGCATCGGCGCAATACATCGTCGTAATGCATCATGTCACCACGACAGCCCGCCACGATGCTTCGCTCCAGCGCGTCGCCACAACATCCCGCCTCAACACGTCGTCGTAACGCCCCACTGCGACCCTCTGCCGCCACGCTTCGCCGCTTCGTGTCGTAGCTTCGTGTCATACTGACACGACGCCCCGCCGCGATGCCCAATCGCGACGCTCCGACGCAATTGTGTCACCACGATGCTCTGCAATGACACATCGCTTAGATGCACTGATTCAAAGTGTTATGTCGTCGCGACGCTCCGCCACAACGCATCGTCGTGATGCATTGTCGCAACGTCACGTCATCGTGACACCTCGCCGCCACGCGTCGCCACGACGCGTCGCTGCGATGCACTGCCGCTGCGACGTCACGCTGCAACGCATTGTCGCGACGCCTCGCCACGACGCTCCACTGCAAAGCTCACCGAGACTCAAAAAGAGTCTTGGCCATTAAATGCATATTAATTTATAAATTCAAGTGCAAAAACTTTTCATATTCCAAAAAAAGTGGCTTTTCATACTTTAAAAAAATAGTGAAAAAGAAAAAAGTCTTTTCATATTCTCATTAAAAAAATAAATAAAATTTTGCCCTAATAGGTTTTGGGACAATTAGCTCAAGGCAACAAGAACCAACCAAAATAAACAACTCAATTCTTCAATGTATAAAGATTTATATTATTCTTATCAAAAGATAATATATATATATATAAATGTATGCCTCATTAAAATAAAAAATATTTAGATATCAATATTTTCAGACGATGAAATTGGACTCGCCCGAAAATAGATGGCAACTGATACACCACCACCAAATATTCTCGATTTTTAGTTTGGCTTTGAATTTGAGCTTAATTATAATTGAGTTCATATTCAATTCTTATTTAAGTATATGTTTGCAATAATAATTGAAATGATATAACTTTAAATTTGACTTTGAGATTGACTTTTGACTATTGACTTGGTCTTCATGATGATTGGATCAAGATTTGACTAGACTCGAGTTAAGTTAAATTGAGTTCAATTTGAGTTAATCAAGTCCTCCAACCTAACTTAATCATTTAGGCATTCCTTGGGTAATCAAATAAAATTAAGGCATATCAAAGTGATTATAAGGAGTTTGGGTTCAAAACCCAAGTGTTAAACTCAAGTGAACTTTTTTTCTTGCATAAGATCATAAGTGAGAAGAGACGTCAAATATTTTCTTATAGTATTTCTATAATCTTACTTTCAACATTACATATCAGTGATTAGGATTTCATTAAACATTTTTTAGTATGTTAATATGCTAAATAATTTTATAAAAATTAAAATTTTTCAAGGCATGGTGTCATTAGTGCAAATTAATATGAAAAATTGAAATTAATTTAAATTATTATTTTTTAATTCTTGTGAAATTTTAAATGAAGTAATTGAATTAATTCATATAAATTTCATTAAGTTTCATAAAAGTCATAAAAACTTACAAATATGGTAGATATGGTGCATATGAGATATGTAGTTTTCTACACTAATGAATCACTATCGCCTATCTCAAATGGAGATGAACGGCTATGATTACGCCTCCTTCCCCTTGTCACGGAGTGGAGACAATCCAGAGGCCACTGTTTGATCCGGCCTATCCACATGGCACTGTTTGATCTGGCCGATCTAACTGTATTTTGATTCAAACCAACCCAAAAGAATCAGTGAATCGAAATTTCTAAAGTTCAATGGTGGGGGAAAGTCCTTACCCTAATTTATTTGTATCTCTATGTTTTGGAAATAAATCACAAAAAAAGAAGTACATTAAGAGATTAGAATCATACCTGAAGAGGGAAAAATTTTTTGTCCGGACTCTAGACATCGAACAACGTCCGGAGTCTAATAAGACGTTGTCACCTGTATGTGCGGGTCCCACATAGAATCATTCCTGGAAAGAGAGAGAAAGTTTGATTCATTGAATAGGAAGTCGGGACATGAATGAACATTTCCTCACAAGAACTGTTTCGGTGATATCGAGTTGGAGCAACATAAGGCAAAGTTGGAGTCTGTGTAATTTGCAATCTTGTGTCCTTGGGGAGGAGGCAAGAAAGGAAAAAAGAAGACTACAGATGCAGTTTTGCGTGGGTGAAAAGGGGACGGGGAAATTGAGAGGGGTTGTACGCCGACGAGAGGATGCAACTGCTCGTTGCGATGGTATGCGGCGATGAGATTATAGCTAGAGTTGGCTCGTGGGTGTTCCGGCGATGAGAAGTGGGTTTTGTCGACAACGGAAGGGCGAGTGAATGCGCGAGAGAGGGACGGTGTGATGGACTTGATGTATGTTTTGGCTCCAAAACCTGAGAGAGAACGAGCAGGAGAGCGAGAGGGAGTATGGTTTTGTGTCGTGCCTCTATTAGAGGAGAAAATATTACGTTTGGAGTTCTGAAATAGAATTACATTCGGAACCCAACTAAAATTTGACGTGTGTCATTCTCTAAAAATGCATGTCCAACCCAATCATGATGTGCAACATGATTGTACTCGAGATCTTTCTTCAGTACAACCATGTTGTACACTATGGCTTTCATATCTAACCATTTATTTGGATGTTTTTTTACTGAGCATAACATAATTGTACTAAAGAAAAAACTTGAATACAATCATGTTGTACTCCATGACCGTGTTGGACTTCAGGCTTCTCCGGCCTTTAGACAAGAACACACATCAAATTTTAATCGGAGTTCGGATGCTACTCTACGTCGGGACTCCGAGTGTAAGATTTTCTCCAATGAGAGAGAGAAAGTGGTTGCTTTTTCTAGAATGAACGAGATAAATCAAGAGATGGAGAGCACTGTCCTTTTCAATAAGCTATTATTAAGTGTAGAATATGCATGTGTGGATTAGTGATATTATAATAGTGTTAGTGATATTTTACGTCATAATACTATCAATACCATCAAAATACTATCAAATGCGAATTCATTCGCATCAATCTTATCCGCATGTAATAATTTTTTTTCCGTTTTCAAGAGCATTTTTCTCGCGTGATTGGTTGGAAAAGAAGGGAGCTGCTTCATTTAGCAATTTAGCGAAAATTTTTCACACATACCGTTCAATCCCTATTTATTTACGTATCTAATGCATAAACTTCATTTTTTTTATGTATATCCCACCATATGTACATGAAAAAATGTATTTTATTTTTTATAAATTAAAAATAAAATAATATTTTTGATATAATAGGAAGAATTTATGTTGTAAAACAAAGTTTAGATTTTGATATGCATATATGTAGGAACAGGACTATGTATATAAACTCTTTATTTTATTTTATTAATTTAATTATAATTATTTTTTTAGTTTAAAAATTCAATTAAGTCTATGCTTAATTTTTTTTTTTAATTTCAAATTAATATTTAAGTTTAACCTTGCTCAAGGTAATTTCAGGGTTTATTTAATTTATTTAATTCTAATTAATATTTTAATTTTAAATTCATTTTACTTGGTGTTTATGTTTAATCTCTCAATGGGTTTAAAATTGACTTTAATTTGGTTAAAATTTATATTTAAGTTGAGTTTAAATTTGGACGGACTTTTTTTTTTTTTGTTTAATTTTAAGTTCAAATTTGTTTTACTTTTTAATTGGGTTTCGTTCCATTTTAATATTTAATTTAGGTTTGAATTTTTATTAATTATAATTTTATTTTTAATTTGAATCAAACGCCAAGTCTCAACCAACCGAAGTACACGGAAGCATACCCAAAGTAAACCCAGTCAGGTCTAGGCCCACCTAACCAGGTTGTGGTCAGCCAGACCTTACCTGAGTCAACCAAATGAAGTCAAATTTGATCAACCACCTAGGGGTTCTAAGAAAAGGATCCTAGGTCCAGATAGGAGTGTAGTGAAAGGAAAGAAATTGATAAAAAAATAAGGCAATATTGATGGCAAGAAATTGCCATATGATGAAACAAATTGATAAAATTCGTGTCACATTCAACGAAACAGCAAACCTAAAAAATGGTGCAATAATACACCTCAAAGCTGATGCAACAACATATCCCAAACACGGTGTAACAATACAACCCACATATGGCGTAACTCCCCATAATTACTTCTTACAAGCACCATGCCCATAATACGACTGACATTTTCTAGACTTCTAAAGCTCTCTCATCGCATCTCACTACCATGTGTCGCATGACCAACTACGACATGTGTGGTACACAGATTATGTAGCTCCCGACCTTGGTTTATGTAGCCAATAGACATTATCACAACTCATGCAGCTCTCAAATCCACTCTCTGCGGCATACAAACATTATCTCAGTTCATGCATCTCTCAACACTAGCCCTATGTAGCCTACGAATATTATCTCAGCTCACTTAGTTCCCAAATCCAGTCTTTGTGACCTACAAATATTATCTCAGCTCATACAACTCCCAACTCTGTCCTCTATAGACTACATATATTATCTCAGCTCATGCAGCTCCCAACTCCCACCACTATGGCCTACAGACATTATCACAGCTTGTGTGGCTCCCGATTTCAACCTATGTCCTGCATATATTCTCTCACCTCATGTAGCTCTCAACTCTATCCTACGTGACCTTTTAACTTTATCTCCCACTTTAACCTCTACTGCCAACAAACATTATATTAGCTCATGTAGTTCTTAACTCTAGCTTATGCAGTCTATGAATGTTCTCATAGCTTTTGCAGCTCCCTGCTACAACTTCTTTGTCCAACCGATTACTTGAAGCAACCTTTTATGGCCTACATGGCCAACCAATACCATGAAATTCAACTATGACCTCTATGACAAACGAGCGCTACAATCACTATCTACAACATTCACAGTAGACAACTGCCTCAATAGTAATTGATCATGGCCTTTGCAGCTTATTGCATATTTTATTGTTGAAACACTATTGTACTTCTACTTTGTATTTCGAACTTCCCAAATTTTAAGAGAAGAGTAAGCTTATGTACTCACAATTATATTGAAAATTACTTAAATTGGGCTAGGCTCCGTGGTTTTATTTTTATTAAGGGTTTTACAAGTAAGAACTTCTAATGTATATGCATGCCACTTTTAGTTACCTGATGTGTGTTAGATTTTTGTGCAATGATAAAATATTAAAAAATTACTCTATCGTCTTGAAGCTTTTGACACCCATCATTTTAGCACCATCAATGGGAAACGAAGCCTTGTTTGGCACAATGTTCAATTATTCAATGTCAAGTCTCTACTTTATTTCCTAGTGATATACATCATCTTATCCAACTAGTGAAGGGTCCTTCTTTGTACCTCTAAATCATTTTTTTAATGTGGAGGACAATTTCAATGTAGTCTCTCAAGATCGTCCACATCAACGTTCCAGGCACACTTGTAGTGGGGGTAGTCTTATCACATCATGTTCTCATTACCTCTTCATAAATAAAGATTGAGAAAATAGAGAAGAAATAGTGTTACGTGAAATGAATTTTCTCCTCTACCTCTTCATCATGTGAAAATACCTTCTTATACTCGCTCTTGATATCATAATCATTAGAATTTGAATGAGGGTCTTTCTAAGCCTGACTAAGGGTAAATCCCTTTACGATAACCCCTATCTATTGTTACCTTAGTCAGTTTCCTTTCAAGAAGCACTCGATTAGTCCTTCCTTGATGAACCATTTTCATTACTCTTTCACCTCAACATCAAACATCTGGTCATGTTCCTCCTGAATGCAATCATAAAGGATGGTCTTGTAATCAATTAAGTTTTGGATGCTCTCTATAATTCTAAACTTAATTCAAGTAATGTTAACTTCTCATACCCCAACTTCTGGACCTCCATCTCCAGGGTTGATACCTTTCACCACAGAGCCTTCACACCCCTATTACTCTCGCTAAGACTAGCTCCTGCTTCAACAAAAACCTCTAGAGAACTCTCCAAATATTGAAATTTCCTCGAGAAAGAAGTTGTCATCATATACAACTTTTTCATGCACCCCGTCAGTTGAAATTCTAAGATTGCAACTCCCATACCTCTAAAATCATATCAACGCTTGTACACACCATGGAGGAACTTGATTTTGATAAATTTAGAGTTCCAAACTTTCAAAAAAAAACCATACACCATATGAAGCTCCATCATTTCCTCCGTTCAAAGAAAGTAAAAAATACATAATTATATGTCAGATAGATGAAAAATTTGTGTGATAAAAAAGAGACTTGTAAAGTTTTTGGCCTCTTTAAACCGGGTGCATGAATGAACCACAATATTTTATGAGAAGTGAACATTTGAAGAACTGAGCAAATGCTTCAACACCCTTTGTTCCTTTAATGCTACATTTGAGGGAGTATCTCAGAATCATTGCTCGATGGGAGCCACTTCATGAGTGCCACTGGAGCCAGCTTTGGATGCCCCTTCTTGAATTTTTTCAACATCACTACAGAAGATCACTCAGGTTGAAAGGAGAGTCTTACCTTGAATGAGAATTTTTCATTCACAAATTCATAGATGTAGTACACCTTGAGCCGCGTCTCCTTAAAATTTGAAATCTAAGCATTCATAGTATTTCGTCCACAGTGATCTGAAGAAAAATAGGCAGCTACTATAGTTTCCCTCACTTTTTTCAAGATTCCCAGCCATTTTTCACAAAGAAAAATTATGCAGACCATTATCGTACCAGATCTTTTGTATAAATATCCAATCTTTGGCTCTTGAAGGACATGCAATCACATGTATCATCGAAAAATTCCTCAATCGAGCTAAAATATATGGTGTCAACTTTAACCTTCATTTTCTAAAATGGCAAGCAGCCCTATGACAATTGCTTCTGTCTGATAAGTGAGTTGCAACATATTGACTCTAACTGTTTTTAGAATATCAAGGAACTTGTTCGCTGGTGGAATTCTCAAGCTAGCCCACAAAGTCACCTTATAAAGAGCAATATGTCTGGGGGGGTAAGCTCGATCCGTTAAAGCAAAATCATCACCACCATATCATTTGAGAAGTAACAATTCTTCCAAAATAGTATCAAATCAACCTCTTTTATGGTTGACTTTTCTTTCATGGGGTTTGTCAGATGTCGGCATCACATGATGCAGGAAATCCTCTTTAAAATGTGTGATGAGCTTGAAAATTTTTCCATGATCAATCCCCTTTGAAATGTATGATGAGGAAGCTTGAAACTTTTTTCCATGAACGATCCCCTTTAAAATGTGGATCCTCTGTTGGGCCAATACGCAGGGTTCCATCGAACTGCTCCATGAACACAATGACCAAACTCTGACCCGACCGTTGGCCTGACTTACTCAGGTCCAATGACCCACCAACCAACACGGCTAAGCCTACCCACACAGTGCTCTTGCAGTCACTCGTAGCTCCACAGCTGGCCACAACTTTGTCGCATTGCTGGCTCTTCTGCTGCCCTAACTGTTGGTAAAAGAAGTTTACATTTTTTAAGGCCAAGAGGTTCAAACATTGAACCTCAACAAAGGAAAATGCCCCTTACAAGCTAAGTTGGAGTTCTTACATATATATATATATATATATATATATATATATATATATATATATATATATATA
>NEWO01000152.1:72095-183705 GCA_003013225.1 Phalaenopsis aphrodite | reverse complement strand
TATATATATATAATTTGGATTTCTGATAATTTTAAGTGGTAAAACTAACTCATCCAAAAATAAAGGGTAAATGATAAGTCATTAATAAATTTTCATCATGTGGCACCGATTTCGAGGCATAACACAAATTTCAAAGTAATTTTTTATCAACAAATAATTAAACTTATATTGAAAATCACCAAGAACACTGATTTCAGCAAACTTACTTTCAAATTAATCGACTCGATGAGTCGAACGTAATGATACTAACTTTGGTCTATTTTAAGTAGATCAAGCCCAAATTAAGTGATAAACTACTTTTATAAGCTTATGGTGATCAATTGTAAGGTCAAATAGATTCTAATTAGGATAAGTTTTCAATTAAATTGAGCAATCTAATGAAACAAATCCAATGAACCCAAGATCACTCAATTTCAACACCATTAAGACACTCAAATGTTGGTAAAACACCATCAAATTCAGAGGATCTCTCTTTGTCCAATGAAGTGGTATGCATTCCTCGGGAGGCCTTGAAGCGCCCCTGGTGTGCGCTATTTTTCTGTGTGTTTTATGACAATTTAAATCTCTGGTAACAGTGTAAAAAACTTAATCATTCCCAAAATTACGCAATAATTTAGCTTCCAAAATATGACAAAAAAACTTGACCCAATTTATATTTAGTGAATACTGTGCAAAATCAAAATGTTATAAATTATATTGAATAGTTCATACACTAGAGGTGCTACTCGAGTGCACGTATCACATCAAGTAATATAGGGCTTTCTTTAAAAACCCAATATCAATATCACAGAGAAGCGAGGTATAAAATCACTTAGGCTGATTCTAGTATACCACTATCAATTCTTAGTTTGAAATGTCCATTTAAGTGGTTTTTCTAACAAGTACTCCTAAATGTAAGTCTTAAGTTTAAAACAACAAACAACTACTCCTAAATGAAAATATTAACTTTAAAGATAACCCTTTCTAGACGAATTGGTTTGGAGAATTTTGAGATGTTAAAAACTATTATTTTTATATAGTGAATTAGATAATGTATAGAATGAGATACATTAAATGTTGTATGAGCCAAATAAGAGCAATCATATTCTTTACCATTTGAGAGTGCATAAAGAATATTGACTAATCTAGAGTTTGGTCCCTAAATTTGTGGTTAGATTGAGAGGATATCGGCCCCCACTCCAGAGCTCCTACTTCTCCCTCCCATGAGGGCTAACAATTTTGCTTTAGTTTCTAAGCAACTAGACCAATTGAAGATTTAGTCTGTCACCCTAAAATCTCAAATTTTATGCCCATAAAAGTATATTTCTCTATTTATTTGAACTCAACCCCATGGAAATACATTCTCATCCATGAAATTGAATGTGATTCTTACTTTTGTTGTATAAATTATAGTTTTTTCGAGTCTTATGTTTCTCAACAAATTTTAACATTACAACAGTCTTAAATTGTAATGTAAATGAAGTTCAAGTAAAAACCATCACATTTATAATTAAAACGCATAATAAAATGCTTCCCAAAATTCTAAACATAAATCATACTCATTGCAAAAGAAAAGCAAAATGAAAACATGACATAATCTTCTCATGCTACTATTTCAAAATAAGAAGAAAGAGTAAGAAAAACTACTCACAAAGCATGAAGAAAACACAAAGGAAAACTTTATTACATCAAAGCAAATCCACTAGATAAGTGTTTACAAAATCATAAGATAATGAAGAACACAATACTTAGTTTTTTCTCTTTGAAAGAAAGATGAAGATCTCTCCCATAAAGTCTCTCATTGATCAATGAACTGTTAGTACAATTCCTTACAGATTCTCTCAAAATCCCCTCTCCAATCTCTCCAAAAAAGGCAGAAATCTATATTTCTACTCATATTCTAAAATCTCTAAACATTCATCTTAATTTTCCCCTCACACACACCCACACACACACCATGAGAGGCGTCAGCCCCTCCTATTTTAAAGAGACACAAAATTTCTTATTTTTCTTAAAAGGCACATCTTTTCATTCCAAGAGATAAATCTCTTCATTTAAGAGACATATCTCTTCATTCAAGAGTCTTTCCCAAGTGTCTAGATTCATTGAACCACTCAATGGGTCGTTTGATTCACTTAGAGGCTTCTCAAAATAGTCAAAAACCGCCAAAAATCCGTCTATGGTGCTTGTTCTCTAGATTTTGGCATTTCTAGTGCCTCTGACACCTGTTCTCTGGATTCTGGCACCTTATGCACATGTTCTCTAAATTATGGCGCCTCTGGTGCCCCACGCAGTCGCTCCACCATTTCGCTTTGTTTGGCTCCGTTTAGCCCCCATTTTAGTTACATTTCACTACTAACAGATATACCTACAAGATAAGCATGAAAATAAATTTCTTTAAAGTGTAATTTCATTCAAAAACATGTCAGAAATGTAAAAGATATTAAGCATAGAAAGACATATCAAAATGTGCCAAATTAGAATTTTCTTTCTTGTTTGTTTTTACTCCAAATTGCATCATTTTTGCTTCATTTTCACCAAAAGTTCATTTCTTGTACCTGAAGACAAAAAATATTCAAAATATATTCCTTTAAAGTGTAATATCGTTAAAAAGATGCATAAAATGAGCATGAAATGTACTTTTAAAATAAGTAATTTTTAGGTGCATGATACATCGAAAATATATGCATTTTAGACTCATATTTTATACTTATTTTTTGTGATATTACACCTTAATGGAATGTATTTTGATGTTTTATTGCAGCTTGTTGATTTTTAGGACTTAAAGCAAAAAGGATGAAATTTGGAGTCAAAATGACGTTTTTTAAGAAGTACTCAACGTCGACCGCGCTAAGGGCAGCGCCGACGGCGCAGAACAATAGAACAGCTGAAATTTTTACTCAACACCGACGGCGCCAGACCTTGCGCTGACGGTGCCAAAGGCGGTTCAGTTCTTGTTTCTAGAAGGTTCGATGTATTTAGATGATTTTGGAAGAGATTTTGGAGGCACCTCTTGGAGAACCGACGTTGGGCTTTATATGGGTCGAAACTCATCAGGAAAGTGACTTCTTTTCGCTCTAAGACGTTCCTCCACACTCCATTTTTGTCATTCTTCATAATCCATTTTCATTCCACCACCATATTAGAGTTCATTAGTGATTTTTTATTTATAATTTAGAGTTTGTGTGGTGAGATTTAGTGTGAAAATTTTTGTAAGTGTGTTGGAGAAGGAGAAAAGTGAGAGATGTATTCTTCCTGCATTTCTAAGGAAAGGCTACAAGGGAATTGCTTCGAGAAAGAGTTTCAGATAATTTTTGTTTATTTGTTAGTGTTGTATGAACTTTCTTTTATATATGAAATTTATGTTTTGTTGTGTCTTTCTCATGAAGTCTAAGCCGTTCACTTTATATTTCTCCCTACTCTGAGATATGGTGAAATGAAGAAATAATATGTTGTGACAATATTAAAATATAAAATAAATTGTGATGATTTTTCAACTCCGAACTTAATTTACATTTTAATTTGGCAAATTGAATTGTTAAAATATGTTGTGAAATATATGATCCGGAAAATGGAGTATGAGTTCTACAACAGAGTGAGGATCACATTAGATTTTATGGAGGAGAAATTCGTTCATAAAATTAAGTGCAAATAAATAGGGAAATATTCTTTGTTGGGTGTAGAATTAAAGAATCTTTAGGGTGACAGACTAAAATCCTTAATTCGGTCTTATTGTTTAAAAACTAAAGCGAGAGTTAGCCTTCATGGGAAGAGAAGTGGGAGTCGGTATCCTCCTAGCCTAGCCACGGATTTAGGGACTAAACCTAGGATTAGCCAATGATTTTCTATGCACTGTACCAGAGTAGAGAAATTATAATTGCTCATATTTGGCACAATACATATTATAAACATTTATCTCATCTCATTTCACCAGACTCTCATTATAGTGGGAATGGTATTTTTTCACATAAGAAATCTTCATTACATAAACATAGTTAGTAGATTAGTATTTACTTTTTAAACTTTGTATTTCTGTTTTGCTAATAGTTAAGTACTTTAGTTTTGATAACATCTCAACATTCAAAATTAATGACAGTAATTTTGTTTGATTTTCTGTAAATTTCTTAGTAAAACTTATATTTGTCAATTTACATCTTTCCTGTGGGATTGATATTTGGGGCTTAAATAGAAAGTCCTTTATTACTTGATAATGATACACATACTTACGTAGAATCTCATTATTAATTGTCTATAATTATATATATTTTACATAACTTACTTTTCATATAAGGATCAAGTTTTTGGCGTTGTAGTGGTGTTAACTTCATAAATCCTTACATATAAAAAAATCAGGATCAGTGCATCAGGCCTCTCTTAAAATTTATGAATAGGGCCATACCCCCCGCTTGAGAGGGGACTGAGAGCTAAGCTCGAAGAAGGAAAGGGAGGAGTTGAATAACTGTATTATTCCTACACCGAAGATCCGACAAATACTTCTTGCTCCTGCAACTGTCTATCACCGTCGACCACGCCAACCACTGTCAACCACAGTCAGTTGCCCCTGTCTCGTTGCTACGAAACTCCCTAGCAGAATCATGATCTATGTTGTGGAATTTTGTTGTATGTTTCGAAGTAATAACAAGTGTATATAATGTGCTTAGTTATTATCTTAATTCTACATTTTTGCATGTTTACATTATCCTTTCTGGAATTTTTAGTGTCATATAGCAGGAATCAGGTAAAGGGAGCAACATGAATATGAAATATGATGAAAAGGTGCAAAGTAGAGTTTTGGCACCTAGACGCTAGATCCAGTCCAAAGATGAGTCA
Organism: Phalaenopsis aphrodite; assembly: GCA_003013225.1. Lineage (NCBI taxonomy): Eukaryota > Viridiplantae > Streptophyta > Magnoliopsida > Asparagales > Orchidaceae > Phalaenopsis > Phalaenopsis aphrodite. The sequence goes on along the minus strand of NEWO01000152.1, from coordinate 178,896 downwards.
AAACCAAGCGATCAGAAAGTCGGCGTCGTGATATAGGCATTGGGGCATTGGAGTTTGGGCACCTTGGCACTGACCTCGGGCACCTAGGTTCAAGTAATGGAGGATTTTTTGAGCATTTTTTTAGCGGGTGAATTTTGGCACTACAATTGTAACGTTGAGATGCTATAGTGCAGCGCCTAGATGCCGTGATACTAGCGCCTAGGCGCTACGACTTATGAAGATTTACAATGCCTATCATGAGTGCTTAGGCTCTGGAACGTGTAAATTGGAGGTTTTAGCAATTGGATGCATCATTTCATCGGAAGAGTATGTTTAAATGATGAAAATGAAATTGGGGAGGGGGGCCATGTTTCTCATTTTTTTTGCAACTTGAAGAATAGAACACTAAAGGAGAAATCCAAGGAACTTGGAAAGGAGATTAGGAGAGAAAAAAATAGAGTGTTTGGAAGAATTAAGAGGATGGATTACTTGTTATTGATGACTTCTTTATATTGTTTGTTTGATAAGAAGAAAAGTGCATTAATGTTGTATTTTCATCTGATGTGCACGACACGAACATTCTATCTATATTTACCTTCAGATCACTTGAACCCTAGAAAGGTAGCTTGTGTGCACAACACAAACGTTCTATCTATATTGACTTCTTAAGTAGTGGCTGTCTATAGGAAATTATATCAGTTAGGTCGAAGTCAGACGCAAGGTCCACCAGTCATAGAGGAAAATTCTTTTGGACAACTGGTGGATCCTAGTGCATTTTCTGTAGGGACTATGAATACCATTATGAATAAATTCAACAACATTAACTCAAATACTTATAATCCAGTTTGAAAGAGTCACCCTAATTTTATTTATGACAGCGATAACCCCATGGTAGGAAACCAACAGTGGGGTAATAATAAGACAATTCTGTAAGAAATTGGAATATTCAGAGTAGCAACAACCCAAAACAAATTTACCCTCCAAGATTTAACTCAACCCCATTGTTCAAGGAGAGAAAGCTGTCTTTGGAAAAGATAGTGTTATGGAAGGGAAATAAACTACAGAGTTAAGCTGAGCCATTAGAAATATTAAGACCCAACTAGGACAAATATCAAACTCTTTTAGTAATAGGCCTCAGGGCACTTTGCCTAGCAACACTAAAGTTAACCCTAATAAGAAGGCTAATGAACATGTGAAGGCAATTAAATTGAGGAGTGGTAGAGAATTGGGGGAAGTGACTAGGAGGGAGCCTCAATAAGTTGAAGTCAACCCTTAGTTCAAAAAGCCTAGCAAAAAAAACTAATTTAGAACTTAAGGAGACCTGCCTCACCTCTTAAGAATGACATAGAGAGACCACCTCCATCATTTTCTCAAAGGCTTCAAAAAAAGAAGTTGAATCAACAGGTTCTTAGATTTCTAGAGGTGTTTATAAAGCTAACAATTAATATTTCCTTTGCAGATGCCTAACAGAGTGGTGAAGGTTAGGGCGATGGGCATATGGAATGGCTCAACAGCACTGGGTCATTTGTCCTGCTAGTCTAGCCGATGGGGCTTGCGCGCTGGCTTATGGAGTATGTTCACAAGTCCTTGCACGTTGCCATATTGAATCAGTTTCTCGGATTCAATGCTCAATGTAAAAAATTTGCGGTGATTGGATTCGATAACAGGAAGGTTCCTCTTCTAAGAAATTCACACGACATCAGTGTAATTATGTCAAAGCGACAAGATTAAGGGGATTTGGGCATGATTATGCAAACAAGGGCGTGAGTTTTGAATTCGAACCTAATGGCGGTTATGAGAGCAATTCGTGGGAGCCCAAATTGGATTGTTGAGATAAAATTCTTGGGTTGAGGAGCATTTGCATTAATTTTGGCATGTTTTAGGTACTTTTTTTTCTTTTGAATAAAAATTGGAATTTCCATGCATTCTATAGAGGATTATTTATGAAGTAAAATTGGAGTTTTCTAACTATGCATTCCAGAGGGAATTCTTCATGAATAAAAATTTGAGTTTCCTTTTTGTGCATTCCAAAGAGGATTCTTCATGATTAAATGCTGGTTTTAGAAGAATGTTTGAAGTTTTCCCACTTCACAATTTGAAGGATACTCTTCACAGAGAAAAGTTCGAGTTTCCCCGTCGTTCATTCTGAATGGGGTTCTTCATGAGGACAAGTTTTTCCTGGCGTATTCCAAAAGAGATGCTTTGTTCAGAGAAGTTGGATTTTCCCACTGCATATTTTAGGGCCTTCTTCGTGGTAATTGAAGTTTTTGTGTTATGCATTTCAAGTGAATTTTCCAGTCTCTCTACCACTACAATGCCTTATGGAACATATTTTTTTCATGTAACTAAGAAGTCGATATATGGAGATTCTCGTCACCCTGAAAAATCAATGGAATTACTAAAATTTTGAGGAAGCGATGTCAGTACCATCCAAGTACCATCCAAAGATGAGTTGGCACTTTCTCCGTAGGCATGGAAGATCAAGCTTCAAAAGATTGACCACCTTCTAGGCAAACACAAGAAGATGACAAGTCATTAATCATAAAGCAGAGACTTTGCAGGATTTTCAAGTGAGGATATTGGCTCTTGTAGAAGAGAACATGAAGTTGTAGACCTCTTGATGGTGGGGAGGACATTATAAAAGATCAATGTCTTTTCTTTTGTCGACTTATTGTCGCCTATGTATCAATGTGTATTAGATGTTGTAGCTTTTTAGTCATCTGATGTGACATTTATATACGTCGATAATGTGTTTATCTATACGTTTTTTTTATTGATATAATAAAAATTTTGATGTTACTCATGAGGTTGTTTTAGTCTTTCCTTTTGAGCAGTAGTTGCTCCGTTTCTTGGGTGGTTACAATATGTTGTTGCCCAACATTTGACCTGATGCCCCCCAATTTTTGGGCTATCGCTGAGAATGGTTGACTGATCCTGAGTTGTTTAGTTAAGAAAGTCTCAATGACCACAACCTGTCATGGAAGAAGTCATTTGTAATCCAGGAAAAGTGTAAAACCTAACATAGGCTATATAGTCAGGGATGCTCGACAATGTTAACCTGCATTAGAACATAGTCAAAATGAGAATCCGTTATGAATGTAAGACCTATTCTAGGTTGTATGGCTGGAGATATTCAACGATGATAACCAATATTGAAATATAGTTGAAAAGAGAATCCATTAATGATGTAAGATCTGTCCAAGCTTGTATATCTAGAGCATTTCCTCGACGATATCAATTTGCATTAGAATAGAGTCGAAAGGAGAATCCATTAAGGATTTAAGAGCCGTCATAGATCGTATAGCTAGAGCATCCGCTCGACACATTAACCATAAATGACAATGATCTTATTGCACTTTGTTGATGGTGTATCAACATAATTATTTTGTTTTATTTTTTTAGTCTATATTTTTCCTTATCATTGAGCTAACATTATTGTCCCATTTAACTTTATTATACATGTTTTAATTAAGTCTTATTAGAATAATAAAACTGAACTTTTGAAGAGATTATGTCTTTTTTGAATCACCTTCTTTTTTAATTTTATTTAAAAAATATATTTACTTAGTGCATATTTTCATGTTTATATTTTTCATTTTCAAAGTTAAAATAACTTGTTTAAAAAAAACTCTCAAAACACGTTTTTAAAAAGAATCAAATATTTTATAACATATCAAATAAGTTTTATTTTAATTAAAAATAAAAAATTAATTAAAAAATAGAAAAGAAATAAAGGTGATCCCAAACTACCTTAATTATTATTAATTTTATTTGAGCATATTAAACTTTTTCATCTTATTTTTAAATTATCTGCTGTACATTCGAGCACATATTTTAAAATTTTTGATACTCAAAACCCAAAAATTGCTACTTTTCACTTTTGAAACTTGGGGGATCTATTGTTTTGGATTTTGCAGACTAAAAATTACCTTTATTTCTTAATGAAAATTTAATGTTAAACTTTTAAATTATAAATTAAATCTTCCAAATAAATTTAGTCATAGAAGATAATGGCTAAGATGAAGATAAGGAACAGACTAACTAACGATAATAATCCTAAAATATCTGAAATAATTATTAATAAAATATAATAGAAAATTTATGGCATATAGCTCATTTATTTATTTATTTATATATCTAATATGTACATTTTAATTTTTTACATGCATGCTATCAAATAAATGAATGATAAATTATAGCTCACTTTTTAAAATTAGAATCATGATATTTTTATTGGGATATCAATATTTAACTGAAATGTGTAATAAAGCTAAAGTTTTGGTGTGAATGTGCAAAATATGTAAATACATAAGAAAGGTACGGTATGTTTATAAAAGGCTCGGTGGTTAAACAGTCTGACTCTCTACAGTTCAGCATCCTTCCTTTCATGGCGCTAACGAAGGCAATTTACTTCGGTTCTTCAAACCCTAGTCCTATCTCTTGCGCCGCTCCGGCGAATCTCAACCCTCTCATATCCCACCCAAGCTCTCTAACTATCCACCGCCACCGCTGGAACCCTAGCCTTGCTGCCGGTGGTCCCTCTCACCGCTTCTTCGCCGTGCGATGCTCCATCAACTCAAGGCCAGAATACATCCCCAACCTTATCGCAGACCCCGCCTACGTTCGCATCTTCGACACGACCCTCCGAGACGGAGAGCAATCTCCAGGCGCCACCATGACCAGCAGCGAGAAGATCGCCGTTGCTCGCTTGCTCTCCCGCCTCGGCGTTGACATCATTGAGGCAGGCTTCCCGGCATCATCACCTGACGATCTCGAGGCCGTGCGTTCCATTGCAATGGAGGTAGGGAACAATCCAGAGGAAGACGGGCACCTGCCGGTGATCTGTGGTCTGGCAAGGTGCAATATGAAGGACATTGATGCTGCTTGGGAGGCTGTGCGGCATGCCAGGAAACCGAGGGTGCATACTTTTATTGCGACGAGTGAGATTCATATGCAGCATAAGTTGAGGAAGACGAGGGAGGAGGTGGTGAGGATTGCTAGGGAGATGGTGGGATATGCGAGGAAGCTTGGGTGCGAGGACATTGAGTTCAGCCCAGAGGATGCTGGCAGGTCTCCATAGATAAAGTTTTTTATACGGCCTTGATGCTTTCCGTTTTGCGTAAAAAAATATTTAAATGAAGTACTTCGCGTTAAACAAAAAAGTAGTGCTATTAGACGGTTATTCATAAAAGAAAAATGTTGGGCGAGGATATTAAAGTAAAATTTAATTGAAATGTCTTTTACAGTCTTTTGTATGAATTCAGTTAAAATTTTGATTGATTAGTTATGATCGGATTCATCTAGAAATTAATCTAACAATTTTGGTGTTAGTCACGGTCCCTTTTTCCTATTCATAAATAAAATGACGGTATAAATTAATTACAAGATAATTTTGTTGGTATGTATAAGTTACAGGACAAATTTTTGCTACAATTTTGCTCTACAACTACTGAGGAATAATTCTTCGACAGGTTGACACTCAGGTCATTACTTTTTCTGAAAAATATTACCTTTCTCATTATTGATATAGAACTCGTATGTTGTTTATGAGAAATTCTTGTATTTTTAAACTTCTTTTTTTCTTTTGAGGGAGTCCTGATTTGATTTGTTTTCTAGGAGATTTTCTGCAAATACTCCTAGTTTGTTCTACTTTCAGATAATTTTCTTACACTTCTATTGGATTTTTATTTAATTATGGATTTTATATTATGCGAATAAAGTTTGTTTGTTTACCCACAAATGTAGTTCTGATTGTTTAATGCAACTTATTTTTTCTAAAAGCCTTCTTGGAAATTTTGTGAGCATTTTTATATCAAGGTGGGAACTTGAGCATTTTCTCAAGTTGCGGTTCATCTAAGCTTTTTCACTTTGATCATCACTGGGAATAATGTCCTTTTTTTTGAATTGTGAGCTTAAATCACGAAGTATATAACTTGTATCCATGACTTTGGAGTGATAACTTTCTCTTTTAATCAATGTCCCATGAATTTCACACTGAGACTTGAATAATATTTAATTTCCTTTGTTTTATTTCTTTAACCATTGTCTCCTTTTCTCTTTGTCAAGTGGGCTAGTACATTTTCGAAGCAATTTTCTCCTTGGTTAATGTAGATTTAAGAAGAATATGGGATTGGAACACTTGCTTGTTATTTTTTCGTAGCCTTTTCTTTAAGGATAGCTATACCCCCTAAATAAATCTATACTCAAAATCTCCATTTCTTGTTCCTTATGCCTAAGATTTTGGTGGACCAACAAAATTAAAAGTGTTTAGAATCATCTTCCTTTTTTATTTATCCACCTTTATGATTTTAATTTATGTCTTTGTTTTGTTGGATGTATAGCATTGCTCTTTCTATTCTTTCTGCATTAATTTCTCTAGTTAAAGCGAAGGATTTCCTGCTGTTATTTTTCTACTGCTTTTTCATGTAAATTCTGAAACTTGACATTCCCCGAGGCATACGTTTTTTTCTTAGAACCCTCTAAAATTTTGTTTTCTAGTCTCTATCGCAGCATTAAAGGTGTCCTGGTTACTGTAATCTTATGTTTTATCGAATAACATGGAAAGTAACATGCCTGGATGTTGTTAGTTTTTGATTGAGGGCTGCTATTGTTAACTTCAGGTTTATACACCTGCAAAAAAGATGTTTCGGTGCATTGTTTCTGATTGGACGCCTGGTTTTAGATGCTTGAGATATGAAATGAGGTTATTGCAGCAACACTCGAGAATGAAATTGTTAGAATGGAATTAAGAATCTTATAGAACTTGAAATACTTGCATGGGAAAGGGAATTCAAGTTCATGGATCGGTTTTTACAGTCAGCGCCAATTTGGTATAAAGTAGAAGGAATGGTGTTGCATGCATTTAGTCAAAAGGACTCCAAAGACACAAGGCAATTATGACAGCGTATTGACTTAGATAGATTAGGAGCTCTCGTTCAAACTGGTGGTAAAATTATATGACTTGTGGTATAATAATGGTCTGTGCTGACACCACATTTATAATGGTCTGTGCTGACACCACATTTAGGCGCCCATCATTTCCTAAATCCAATGAAATGTCAAATGCTGCATACGCGGGGAAAGTATGAGTGAGGTGAAAAAGGTTCACATTGGTTTCAAATTAAATTAGGTGTTTGCAAAACTTATGTGAAAGTTCTTAGTCATCTTATGTTTGCATTATAGGATATCACTACAGACTTTGAGGATGTAAATGTTGGGATAAAACTAAGAAGTTTGTAGGATTTAGAATGCACTACAGAGTGAAGTTTACAGATTTTCACTTAGGGGTATGCCTTCAACAACTATCATTCAATTAATTGGCGTCCTTTTATCTTCAAACATTTTATTCGCCAATTTTGGTCTTCCGCTTATTTTTTATGCTAAAAACTAATTTGAACAACAAGATATTTACAGTTTTCTTCTGAATTTCTATCTTCATATACAGGTCTGATCGTGAATTCCTTTATCACATTCTTGAAGAAGTAATTAAGGCTGGAGCTACAACGTTGAACATTCCTGATACAGTTGGCTATACTATTCCTCATGAATTTGGTCAACTAATTTCTGACATAAAAGCAAATACTCGTGGGATTGAAAATGCAGTCATTTCAACACATTGTCAAAATGACTTGGGACTTGCAACAGCCAATACTTTAGCGGTATGAAAAGTAACAATATGATATCCCCTTCTCTATCTTCTTGTTCTGCAATATGATTTTATGTTCGATTTCAGCTTTGGCCTCACATGTTCTGCTAGGGTGCTGGTGCTGGAGCACGACAACTAGAGGTTACTGTGAATGGCATTGGTGAAAGGGCAGGGAATGCTTCTTTGGAAGAGGTATGAAGAGTAAATGTATCAGGCCAGGATGATTCACTGTGCATTGCTTAAAGCATTAATGAAATTTATCACATACCTGAGAGTTTTCATGACTTGCTAGCTTTTATTCATATGTTTTTAAAATTTATTTTTTTTCATCGTTTTCCTATATTATGTATATCTGTGAATATTATGTTTGTTCTCGCCTATAACATCTGCTCCATAGTTACCTTCGTACTAACGAGTATTAACTCATTTGTTCTTGGGCATCATGTTGGCGTACCAAATTTGAAAGGTTCCAAAACTATAGTTAGATAACCTAAAGGTTATGCTGCGTGGCTCGTCCTTAAAAAATTTAGAAGATACATTTAAATTTCGATAAGTAAATTGTATCACTCACAAGGAAAAAGAGTAATAGTTTTTCCATCATGGTTTGCTATGTTAGGGTTGATGTTAGGACTGGAAATAGGACAGAGATGAAGATAAAAATGCTCGATTGAGATAGGAAGGGAGATCGATACTTGTAGAAAGGATTTTAGATTGTCTCACACCGGTTCCGATTCACTCAAAAATAGGAAGGCATCACATGATCCTGAGGAGAAAAGAAGAGGAAATCGATTTTATACCTTTTAATTGTCGCAATTGAGATAAGACAACTATTTATATTAATAATTGAATCACAGAAATAATAAACACACCTTAAAGGTTATTTTAACATAATAACTCACGATAATAAAAAGTGACATAAAAGTTCCGAAACGACATAAAACTAACATATGTAAGTCACTAGACTATGATTTATCTTTATAAATCACTTTGGCGGGTATAATAATAGGTTTGCTTTTGAACAGAGTAACTTGTTTGGTGTAAGAATGAGAAGTGATGTGTGAAGAATATCTTTGATATCAGAGTTAACCTAAACCGCAATAGAAATAAAAATATTATTACTGAATTCAAATATAATTACAATGACGACTCTTCAAACAAGAAATAAATGATAACAAACATAAAACGACAGAGAAAAAACCCTTAAAATGTATCCCAAGGGTGGTGGAGGTCCGCTAGGTAGATTGGGATGGTTGGCGACATCAAAATATTGCTGGTGACAGTCAGGGGGAGGTGCAAAAATGCAAGGACAATAAGTGTGGAGGCTCTCATGAGTGATGGCAGCGAGGAGGTTGGTTGTATAGTAGCGAGGACAGCATGAAGTAGGTCCTGGGTTGCAACGACACAGTGGCAGGGTTGTGACAACATGAAAGAGCTGTGGTTTGGGCGGCAACAATGCTAGAAGCGAGGGAGGTGGCTGGTAGGTTAAGGACTGCTGAAAACAATGAATCAAGTGTTGTTGTTGGCGACTGCAGTGAGATATGGCGGCAGGGAGCGATGTGGGAGGATGCAAAAGGGAATATGAGGAAGATAATCACCACAGCGGGAGAGAGATATAGTCGGAGCGCCATCTAATCTCTCGGATACAGTTCTCAAAGAGGGAACAGACGTCGTCGACTATCTTCACAACAATATGGGATTTGGAATTAATCAAAAGCTAATCCTAAGCAAGCAAAACCACATATATATAATAAGTAATAGATAAAATATAAAGGAATTAGAATAAGAAGTAAATATAAAAAGATAAGGGATTAAATAGGTAATAAAAGTGATCGCGATACTGTAACAGTTAGAGTAACTGATACGAGGTAAATTTACGTAATTTTACTGCATTAAATACATTGTTAATTCTCTTATTTATCATGATAATATGCTTGAGAATGATATTTTTCTCTTATTTGTGTGGGTCTGTTGACCTCATTTTGAGGTCATCACTCTTTTTCTTAAGATCCTAAGATCTAGCTCTCGGAGCTTCTATTGACCATCTTAGAAAACTATAATTGGGATCCACCCTTTTTAGAAATTTCAGCCACTTCCTATTTTTCTGTGATGTCTAGCATTTATGGTCTTAAAACTATCGTCTTATGGACGAGCGGTTAAGGGCTATTGTGTGGAGACTCAAGGAGAAGTTTCCAATAGAATTTCAAACCATAGAAAAATCACTTCATGATTTTATCATCACACACACTCACCAAATGCACAGAATTCACTAAATTGCACAATATTGAACTTAAATTGAGCCTAAAGGATGAGTAAAAAAGTGAACTTCTTCGTACGACCTCTGACGACAAAATGGACCACGCCAACGCGTTTGGGACATCAATTTTAGCAGGAAAAGACACTCATATTGCCATAATTTCCGACATGAGCAAAATTGCACGCAAATTGATGAATTCATCAAAACAATATCCAACGACAAAATGGACTGCGTCAATGCATCCGGAACGCCAAAATTACCTAAAAGAGATATCTATTTTATTATGTTGTGACGCACGAATAAAATGCATGAATCAAATTTTATTTTTAAAAAATTAATTATTTTATTAATATAATAATATTTATAATCCCACTCAGACCTTAACTCACGCACACCGGCTCCGGTCGACTCCCTCTTCAGCCCGAGCGACGCCATAACTTCCGCATTCTTCTCCTCACTCATCCAGCCGCTCTATCCAGCCGCTCGATCCAGCCGCCCGATCGCTTTCTCCTCTCTCGCGATCGGCCGCAACTCTAGTTTGCACCTCTCGGCTCGATCACGAGCTCCCCACTCGCGGCATTCCTCTGCCATTAGCGCACGCGGCTCGTCTCCTCGAGCTCCGCTCGACCGAGCAGCTCTCCAACGGTGAAACTCCACCTGACTGACTCTTCCTCTACCCTAAGCTGCATTTCCTTCTCCTTAAATGCATTTTTTTCTTCTCCCTTTACCTGATTCGTCCATCAGTGAGGCTGGTAGGTGGCGGCTCTTCTCCTCTTTTGCCTATAAAATCCCACATTGGGGAAGTTTTTGGGCTTGGCCGAAAATTAAAAAAAAAGAGAGTGTAGGTGCTGCCGAATTTTCTCCAGGCTTTGTTTTGAAGTTGCCCTAGGTTTGCATAAGAAAATCTTGATCCAGTGAGCATTTTGAGAAGAAGAGAAAGGATTTGAGGCATCTTTGAGCGTGAACATTTGCTGCCGTATTTCCAAAGTCTTTTCAAGAGATTTAGGCTTTTGATTTTTGTTTCCTTAGGCTGGTTCTTGAGTTTACTATTGCATCTACACCAAGAGGCATTATGCTTCTCTTCTCTATTCTGCACTATTTAGGATGGTATAAAAAAATGTTTATTTCCTTTTCTAAAACATGTGGAAGCAAGATTTTGGCTTGTTTTGCATAAGAAAATCTTGATCCAATGAGCATTTTGAGAAGAGGAGAAAGGATTTGAGGCATCTTTGAGCGTAAACATTTGCTGCCGTATTTCTTAAGTCTTTTCAGGAGATTTAGGCTTTTATATCAAGGTGCTTAAGGAGGTTTTTGTTGATTTTTTGTTTCCTTAGGCTGGTTTTTGAGTTTACTATTGAATCTACACCAAGAGGTATTATCCTTCTCTCCTCAATTCTGCACTATTTAGGATGGTATAAAAAAAAAATGTTTATTTCCTTTTCTAAAACATGTGGAAGCAAAATTTAGGCTTGTTTTGAAACTTAAGCATGAAATAGTCTCTGGAAACATTAAAATAGAGCATAATATGGGCTGCCTCTGCTCTTCTTACTTGAGATATTTGAAAATATCATAGAGGTAGTTTTGAAAAGAAACTTACCCCTGCAGAAATGCATGTTAGAATAGAGTATCAGAGTTATTTATTATTATTACTCATGTTCAAAACAAATGTTGGAAAATGCTGGCTTTAAAAAAATCTATTCAAACTTTTCTATTCAATTTTACCTATCACTATTTGAAAGCAAATGCTGGAAATATTCTCTATTTTTGGTCCATTTGAAAGGCTCGGTTTTGGCTTTTTGGAGTTGGATCCTTGCTGAAATTCTTGTTTCTGTTTTGTCCCTATGAAAACTTGGTTTGCCCATATGTTGGATGTGGTTTTAGCTTTTTGGAGTTGAATCCTTGTTGGAAATTTTTCTCTATTTTTAGCCCATTTGGAGGGCTCGATTTTGGCATTATGTTAGTTGGAAATTGCATTTCATTTAGCCCATTTGGTGGGTTCGGTTTTTCCTTTTTGAGACTGAACCTATGCTGGAAATTTTTTTCTTGTTTCGACCCATTTGTTGGGTTCGGCTTTGACTCTTTTGAGATGGATTCTGGTTGAAATTTCTCTCTGCTTTCCCCCATTTGGAGGGCTCGGTTTTGGCCTAAGCTATGTTCTTCTCTCTAGCCTATATGTTGGGGTTTAATAGAATTTGAAACAAGGAATTGGTTTGGCTCAAAGGTTTATCTGCTGATTTCCTTTTACTGATTTAGTAGAGCTACAAATGCATTTTATTTTTGTCCCTTCTTGCTGAACTCAGGTATGCTTGGCATGGTTCTTTGTTTTACTCTTCTTTTTGGGCTCAGGTTGCACCTGTGTTGGGCTCGGGTTGCACCTGTGTTGGGCTGTGTATGAAGCTTGGTTTGGGCTCCTTTTGGTGATTGTACGATGGCTGAAACCTCTTATTGTTTGGACCATTCATTGGGCTTGGCTTGCTCCTTGTGTTGAGCTTGGTTTGCCCCTAGACCGGGACTGGGTTTGGCCCTTTGATGGGCTCGGTTTAGCTCCTTTTTGGTATCATGTCCTGACTGAAATCTCTTGTTGTTTTATGCCTTTGATGGGCTCGATTTCACTTCTGTGCTGGACTTGTTTGCCTTTTGCGCTGAGCTCGAGTTTACTAGCTACGGTTTCCTGTCTTGCCTTTTTAATTGGTTCGGTTGGGTTGAAAATTCTTGATATGACGTTCCTTTTGTGATTTTTATGGGTAATCAAGTTTGTCATCTCAAAATTTATGATTTCAGTATACACTTCTATATGGGATTGTTTGAAATAAGCTGATCAATTCATTACTATGTCTTACTTGATGAAAATGGCTTCGGTTTGGATAGTTTATGGTAGCTTGTTCATTCACTTTCTTATGTATATCAAAGGCAATGTAAAAGCAGTACCTATGGTGGTTTCCTTTCTGTTGCCTTGGCCGTGAGCATTACTTGGTGCTGCTGCCTTTGTGGCCTTCTTATTTGCCCCTGGCCGTGGGACTTGCTGCAGCGGTTCTTTGGTTTTGTGACATGGTTCAGGCTTGGCTTTCTCTTTGCTGCCCCTACCTATAAACTTTTGCCCTATTTCTTGTTTTAAAGTGTGGACTTATGTTGAAGTTTGGTTGTGCATTTCATAATTTCTACTTGTGGGCTTGCTATGAGGCTTGGCTGCTCTCTTTTCTGGCTTTACTCATGAGCTGGTTTTGAGGCTGGTTTGTTCTCTTTGTGGTCCTTGGTCGTGAGTTTTCTTGGGGCTTGGCTGCTCTCTTTTTTTGGCTTTACCCGTGAACTTAAATATGTGAGGGCCTTCTTCCTATTGCCTTGGCCGTGAGCCTTGCTTTGTGTTCATGACCCTTTATGGTCTTCCTCTGGCTGCCCCTACCCGTGGGCCTATGTTGTGTTGGCTGTTCTCTTTTGTTGCCCCTACCCGTGGGCCTATGCTGTGTTGACTGTTCTCTTGTTGACCTTTACCCGTGAACCTTAACTGGTGACCTCTTCATGTGGTGGTTCCCTCTCTACCGATTACTTCCTCTTATTTTTTTTATGACATGAAAAGTTTTTAATGAATTTTCTTGTTTTGGAGAATTATAAAGTTGATATGAATTTGATTCATAAAATAATTTGAAAGCTTATGAAAGTGTTTAGAAAGACAACATGAAAGCTTGGAAAACATAAATATCATATTTAGGTTCAGACTTGGACGTATGAATTCATATGAGTGATGGAGCTATGAGTACAATGTTATGTTAGTCTTGAGTCCATTTCAATCTATTTGAAACAAAGACTTGGAAAGGATACCCTTCATGGGTTGATCCAATTATAAAATTTGAGAAAGTGATATCCTTCTTGGATTGATTCAAGGATCTTGGGCTCTCTTTTAGACATTTTTTGATACAGTTTTGAGGATTGCTTAACCTTTTACCCTTTCGATCTTTTGGGTAAATCAATTCCTCCTCTCTCTCATCCCAATTTTATTCTTTTTTTCCGTTCTTCTTGGTTCGGTTTTTTGTGCTTATATCTGATACATAAGTGCTCATGTATAGCCTTTTACTATATATGAAACCATCAAGCAAGGTCGCAAGTATGTCGGTTTTGTTTTGTGGCGTAGGGCGATGATGACAAAGGCATGCCGGTGGTAGAACAAAATGATATCTCATCCTACAACACCATGACTCAATTCTGGGACCTGATGAACTGTAGGATGAAAGTATCATTCACTGACATATGACTAGAGGGAGACCCGTACCTTCTTAAGAGGTTGGTGGTCCTACGTTCGACTTCGTGTTCGACTCGTGGACAATTGTACTTTCTAAAACTGATAAGAATAGATATGATAAGAATATTTATAAAAATATTTTCACTATAAAAAAATTGATACAACTTTTCTTTTGTATGTCTGAAATCTATATGCATGCCAAAAATAATAAATTTTAAATATATATTACAACTTGATTGTCCACCTGTTGATTACCTGTTCAGGGCTAAGAAGTATCCTCTTAAGTTAGGTTTAGTAGGACATACTTCTAGTGGAGTGACGGGCTTCATACATCCGGGTGACCGAGTAACCTTCGACGACCCTCGAGTATATATATATATATATATATATATATATATGGGCCTAGCCCCGACCTGAGTACTTGCGGTCCCCTCTTTTCAGACTATTTCCTATGTTTTATTGGAATTTTTTGACAAAACACTCGTGATTTTTTCTTCTGGATTTTCTCGAGGTTTTGATAGTTTTATTTAAATTGTTACTTGTTAATTTTCTTGAGTTTTCTATCGTGTGGATTATTTGTCGATTTTTTTTAGTTTTCCAGACAATGTTTCTTTTGTTTATACAGTGAATACTAGCTAGCTTAAAGGAGCAGCAGACCTCCCAAATATACAAGTTTGATTTACATTACAGTATTTTACTTCACAACATGTTATACTGTTCTCCTAGCATGTTAATTGTTCTTCCAGCTTTTTATATTGTCCTCTTGCTTTTATTGTACATTATAGTCTTTTTCTTATATACTGCATGCTTTATTATCTTGTTACACACCATACCTTAGTGTAGGAAAACCTAGTGATTACATAGGATTGACATCAAACCTGAAGTTGCTACGATGAGGAGCTTGAAGCGAACAACGTGGACAGCACGACGAGGACATTCAGAGGAGCAACTTCAAGATGAATTATCAACATCAAAACACATTCATAACACCGATCATTTTCTTTAGTTTAAATAACAACCCATAGGAGTTCAATGTGGTATGCTTAGCGCAGCGTAAACTCTCACATATCACCTTTAGGCTTTTGCACATCCCTGATTATGCAATTATAAATTCCAACACTTTAGGATTCTGAGGTTACTGTACGGTACAGTGTAAATCCTCCTATCTTTTTAAACTATTTGCACGGTCAGATATTATGCGAATATAAGCCCTAAATTCTAAATAAATTGCAGGATCAAACATTAAATAACATTATTTCAAAGACATAAAACCAAACAATAGGATAGTTCGGAGATCACTGGGGTTCTCCTTAGATCTGTGATATTCCCTACTCTTCACTCCTTTGAATTTCTTAAAATAACTGTTCCTGTTTGAGCCACTTCCTTTTGATTTTCCCGTGTCCAATCTTGGAGACCTAAACTTTGAAATCTGGAAGGTAAAACCACTGATCTTAATCGAGAGTTTTCTTAAGTGACCCCGGTCCTTTAAGATGTAATTAACTATAGAGGTTTGCTCTATAGGGAACTTGAAACCCAGGTAAAATAAACCCTATCTAATTCTTATAGTAGGTAGGGGAACTTGTTGACCTCATATAAAATATTTAGCAGACCAAACGGATGTCACAAATTCTTTAGTTTAGGTGATTGAGCCTACTACAATTGATATGTTTATTCTTTGGAATAAGTGTATTACTCGTGGTATCGTGCTTAGTCATCGAAACTATCCAAAATGCGAGACTCGCTTGGTCTCATCTATTTTTAAATTAAAATGTTACTTTCAAAAATTAAATTTACATCAAAACTATTTTCATATTTATAAAACTATCTTTCTTTTTCAAAAAATCATAAAACCAAGTTTTAAAGTTTAAAAAAGTTTAAAATTTAAAAATTAAAACGACTGATTGGGTGATAGGTTAGACATTGTTTCAGAACGAAAAAAGAATTTTAGCAATTAAAGGTAACATTTAACCCAGCGCACCCGCAATGCCTTTTACTGCATGCACACACTCAAAACAGAGCGTGCACGCGCTGTGTTAAAGCACACGCGCCCAAAACAGAGCGCACACATGCTAATTCATTCTAGATTCGATGTACCAGCGCCAGCATTGTGACGTCCCCGTGCTAGAATCGCTGAATTGAATTTGGAAGGATTTTTCTTGCCTTTGCCGAGCTTTGCCTATATTTATGTCTTTAGGGATTTGTCCAGGGCATCATGGGCGGCTGGAGGCTGTAAGAAGAGAAGATTTTTGGGGAGAGAGAGTTCTCCCCTAGGGTTTTCTTCCTCTCTTTGGATTAAAACCTCTAGGGACTATTTTTATATCTTCTTTTCCCCTTTGTTCTTGTGTATTCTTTGAGAGTTTTGCATGAGAGAGAGTTCTACTTTGGCGAAGAGAACAAGTCTTGATTGTAAATTTTGCAACTCTTTGTTTCTTGTAATGATAATTTGCATGGCTTTTATGTCTATGGCTTCCTCTTCTATGTGTGGTTATATTTTCACTCGTTTCTTTGTGATGTAAGGTTAGTGAATTTATCGTGATTTTTCTATATGTCTTTCATGTATAATTTTTTCTTGTTTTTATAACATTATGTTGTTTTTAACTCTTTGGATTTCATTTACTCATAGTCTGACCAATTGAGATGTTAAAATTTTTTCATGATTTATTATTTATGCCCGTTGTGTATTAGAACGAATAGATTAACCATAGCATCCTGACATGATAGACATATTCTAGTAGGATTCTGCAATCTTGATAGGGGATTGGAAGAATCTTGGGAAATGCCATGGGATTAAGTAAAACTTAACTTTATAGGTTTTTAATTCTTCTTTTGACCTTAACATATGCATAAGAAGAAACTTATCCCCAGTTGCCAACTATAATATAGGATAAAGTCAAGAACAACCATGAAACCCCATCATACTCCAATCATAAAGACATGAGCCCTATCACTCTTGAAAAACATTAATACTTTCTCAGTTTTTTACAATCGTTTTTTTGTTTTCTCTCAGGATTTATAAGATTTCAACCTCCTTTTAAGATTTCAACCTCCTGTTGTGATCACGCCAAGCTTTGTTCGCAAAGTTAGTAAACAAGGTATTTTCTGCCAAGAATAATTGTCAGCCTTTTTTTGTGGGATCGACACATAAACTTTCAGACTGAATATTACTTGACATATATACTTGAGTGATCGACTGAGTTACTTCTCGTTATATTTTCAGCTATGAAGTTTTTTGCACCGTTGTTGGGAAAAAAACGTTTATAATCATTTTGATTTTATGAGAACTTCTGTTGAAAAATTTAGAATCGAGGTTTGACACTGTCTTTCCTGTTTTGTTTTCATTAGTTATTGTTTTGCACTTGTACTATTGTTTTGTATTTTTTTGCAGGTGCTGAAAATTTAAAAAAACTGAAAAAAAATTATTATATAAGCCAAAAAGATTTTCAACACTTATGAACGACAAACCATCAAGAAAACCAATTTATATCTTTTCAGGAGTATTCCAACCTAATGATAGCTAGCGGTCACATGAGTTTTGAACACCTTGCCATAGGAATTAGGTTTGATGACCCATATTCCAACACTTAACACAAGTTGGTCAACTTACCAAAACTTTAATTGGACTAGTAATGACAAAAGCTTAGAAAACCAGAATGGTGGAGCCCCCAAAGCAATCCCGTAAAATATTGAAATAACAAGAATAATGACTATCCTGAGGAAAATGAGAATTTGAATGATTTTTTAATAAAGCAGCTAAATCAATTACGAAATCAAACAACAACATTAAGAAATTTAGAAAATCAAATTGAACAGTTAGCGGTATCAGGGATACTAAATAACTATAATTTTGAATTTGAAGAATTGGTCCCTAAAGAGCGGGCTGGGTTGGATGATTTTGGTTGGACAATCTGAGGAAGAATATGTTCTTTTATTCAAGAAAATTCCTTATATTGTGGGGGAGATAGTTGAGCTTATAGGACCACCCTTAGGAGAATTAATTGAGAGAATTTGGATATAGAAAATACTTTTAGGAATGATAATTTGAATAAATTCTCTACACACTCTTTGGAAAAGTACTATTAAATTGAGAGAGAAAAGTTGTAAGAAAAACTGAAAAATGAGGTTTTAATAAAAACTCAGGGACAACAAAATATTGGGCGATTAATCGAGGACTACTAAATTGGAATTTTGATCATTTAAGAAGTTTTTTTGGCCAGGTTGAGGACGTTAAACCAAGCGCTATCTTGGGAGACAACCCAAACATCATCTAATATGTTGAGCATTTGCTGCTTTTTGTATTTATTTTGAAATTTATTTGTAAAATATATTTTGAAATTTAATTTGAATGTTGTTTTGAATTTCCATTTGGATTTGTTTTGAATATTTTTGGTGTTACTTATGCAAGTCATATGAAGTTCATGGATTTTCACCCGAGTGATTTGTTTACATGCATTTATCTCCATGTAATGATGTTTAATCATGGTGGATTTTCTTATTTCAATTTTGGTTGTTATATGCTATGCTCTTGTTATTTATTGCAGTTTTTCTTAGTGGCATGCTTAGGATAGACAATAAGTCCGGGTGAGGGAGTTATGCATGCTAGTTGCCTTGAAGTAATTTTCATAATTGAGTTGATTGCACACTTTAAAGAGCCTCATGTTGGGAATCTTGAATATTTAATGAGATTATATAATTAGTTCAATGGAAATGTGAATACTCATTAAAGGGAGGGATTGAAATTAATGATCTGATAACTAAGTCTTACGCTTTAACAACCTTCACCTGAGTCGTGAGTTGTCTTAAAGTAATTAAAACGGTGTAACCGAAATATTTGTGGTTAACCAAAGATACTTTAAGCTTTTTAATTTTGTGATATCTAGAAAGGTGTAGAAATGCAAGGGACAATTGTGGAGGCTTGGAGTGGATAGCGACGGGGACAAAAGAATGAGTTGTTCCTTAGTTGTCTTGGGCAGTAGCGACACGGTGTGAGGGTTGGGATAACGAGGAGGTGTGGTTTTGGCGAGAGCAGTACTAGAAGGTAGGTGAAGGTGACTGTTAGGCTGAGGACTGTAGAAAACGACAAATCGAGTGCAGTTCCGGGCGGTTGCATCGAGGTACGGCGGCAGCGAGCGGCGTGGGATGATGCGAAAGGGAATAAGAGAAAGATAATCATTACATCGGGAGAGAGATATAGCCAGGGCGTCGCCTAATCTCTCAGATACAACACTCAGAGGGGAAATAGATGCCGACGACTGCCCTGATAAAAAATTTGATATGTGGAATTAATCAAAAGCTAACCCCAAGCAAGCAAAACCACACATATAATAGCTAATAGATAAATAAGAAGGAAATAGAAAAAAAAGGGATCATATAGGAGAAAAAGAGACAGTGTACTTTAGTAGTTACATTACTGCAACTCGACGTTAAGCTCCTGCATCAATCTTTCAACACTTCTTGATTGAAACCCGTGCTGAAACTAATTCTCCACACCAAGTAGTCTTATTTTTTCCCAATATTCAATTTCTTGAATTGCACTTCTATAGTCCTGTGAATTCTCTTTCCTTCGACGATGTCATGTTTGTTGTAGTATTCGACAACCACAAATTGTCTTCAGCTTTTCGCCTTCAATGGTTTAGGGCATGCTTGGGGCAACTACAACTTATCTAGATAAGCATCTTATCCTGATAAACTGCTGATTAGCAACAGATTCAGATAAACCGACTGACTGTTTGACTTGTGCGTTTGAAAAAAAACTGAGTTGCAGCTGTTTCTAGATAAATGACCGGCCTGCCCCTGTGCAGCAGTGTTGTTTGCAACAGAACTGTCATGACTATATATTTGATAGTTTTGAAGCAAAAAACTACTTTATAACAGTACAAAAAAATATACTTCTCACTTAAAAGTGAGTATCAAGAAACTTAAAAAAAAAGAAAAAAATATTTTAAAATTACAATTAAAAGTATAATAATATTAATTTTAAAATGCAGAAGAAGCTTGAAACAAACAACATCGTCCTCTAGGGATACCATCGAACCCCAATCACTATCGAGGAACAACTCTTAGTTTTTAAAAAAGGTTTGTAGGCTTTTCTAGTGAAGACATAAAATTATTTTGAAAAGGCACTAAAATATGGCAAGCTCAAATCTGTAATGCTCATCTATTGCAAAATTACCTTCAATTACTAAGTGTAACATAAAAGTATTTATAATGTGCGTTTAATGAAAATGGTGTGATGCTTATAAAGTAATTGATGTTTGTGAATTCTTTCAAGCCTCTAGTGAGGCTAAAAAAGTGAAATCCAACAAACTGTTTATGCATTGTGTTAGTCTGTGAAGACCTGATTATTAAACGAACAACATCACAAAACTATAGAGTAAATTAAAACTAAGCAGGCAATCTACCTCAGGGAGATTTTCAAGCTACCTTCAGGGGATTAATACACAATTAAGGCTGTTTCATATCAATAAAGTATAGTCCATAAATCAATATGAAATGAAGAACAAGAAAATAGTGGAATAAATTGCCCGAAAGTTTGTTAAAACCTTTTTGGCGGCGTCATACAGCCAAGGCACACCAAAATCCAGATTACCAACCAAGATGGAATCCAACAAAACGTTCACCCCATCCACGGTCCATAATCCCTGGTAAAAAGGAATGCGTTCAACTCGTCTGACAAAATTTAAAGAAAACAGAGAAGCAAACCTCTAGATAGGTAAGCTTAAGAATGTCATCCTTAGTTCCAGGACTCGCGCTGGAGATGAAGGAAGAAGAGGAAGCCTTGAAGCTTTGGTTTTTATTAGGACTGCAAGTCGGCGATGGTGGAGAGGAAAAAAGAGAGAAGAGGGTAGGTAACTCCGAAAGGAATCGGTAGAAGATCTGGTGCTCCTGATGCTTGTTAGGTAAGGGGAGGATAGGGCCGCCAAAGCCATTAAGAACTGAGAGCGGAGATGGAGAAAGTATCCCTGGCTGAGCGGAGACGGAAGGCACCTGAGGGAAAAAAACGTTAAACGCAGAATGAAGACGAGAGCCGCATCGATTTCGTGTCCGTGTCTATTAAAAAAAGCGAAACAACATTTCCCGATAAGCTATGCTAACGCACGAAACAAACAGTGGAGCGGCATTTTGAAAACGCCAAACACACTTATAGCTGTGCCAAACAGACCCTTAGTCTTATACAGTATTGGATAATTTGAGATGATTTAAACATGTAATAGATTTTTTTTCAGCTTTCTTCGTGCAGAATAGCAGCAGCTGTTGGAGAGGCTTGACATGATTGCAGGAAACTGACAAAAGGAAGACAACAAAATTGTGCTGTTCTCGCTCTAGAATTCAACGGTAACATAAAAGGAAGAGAAGGAGAGGAAAAGAAAAGATACAGGGAAAATAGCATGAATACAATTCAAAATATATTGGTATAAACATGACAACTTAAGGTATTTATGTAATTCATATTCAAGGCTACAGCAGCCACACAAAGTTCAACAAAAGTGAAACCTAGTCACTTAATAACCAACCTGCAACTTTTAAAATTTGAAATCTATTGGGTTAGTTGCAAATAAAGCAAATTGTGTTAAATGAATATAAACCATACTAATAATACCCACTTGAATTTAATATGAAACTTACTCATCCTAGAGCAACAACTTTTTGTCAAAATTACTACTCCTAAAACGACATTCAACTTCTGAACACTATTGTGAAATTTAATTTTTGGTGATATCTTATTTAGCCTGTCTACATGATTATGATTTGTTGAAATCCTTTTGGTCTTCACCAATTTTTTCTTTTCACCATTTCCTTGATGTATTGAAATTTTAGATGAGCACACTCTTTTCTTTTATGATGAAAATTCTGTTAGACCAACACCTACGACATTGTCCTCCAAATAATTTGAAAACTTATGTTAGACATAAGACTAAAAAGGCAATTTAATTTTTTTTAGTTATTTTTGTGGAGTATAAATGGAGCTTAATATGTTTAGGGTTATGCTATGTGTGATTGTTGTCTTGAATTTCAGGGTTAAGGTTTTGGAGAGATCACCTACCTCTCGAGCTGTAGGTGTTTATCTTATGTATTCAAGATTGTATCGTTTTGATTTGGTATCAATATAATCTATTATTTTTGCTCTAATTAATGTGAAAACTTGTCTCATTCCTATCAAAGTGGTACCAGAGCATTCAAAAATTTTGGGAAGCTAATGACGGGATCATGGTGAACAGGAGTTCCATTGTCTTCATGATCGAACCTCAAGATACAATCTCGATTCGAGTTATCTGGGAAGCCAACGATAGGATCGCATTCGGATACGTTCAAATCAAATGGCATACAGGATCACCACCTCGCCTTTGTGACCGAACCTCTCTATACAATCGCTGCTCCAACTACAGGGAAAGCCAACAAAAGGATCACGATATATTTGAGTTCTGCCTCTATGAGAAAAAATCATCCTGGTAGTAATGACGACCAAGAAAGTAGATGTTTTGGAGGAGAAATTAGAGGGAGAGGTCAGCCAAATCAAATCCGGAATAGATGAGTGTTTCTTATTCATGGAAGGGTGGTTCTTGTCCCTGCAAGAGAGATTCACGGCCCTGGAAAAAAAAAGAATAAGAAATCGTGAAGTTTCACACAAACTTGCCACCGCTTGTCATGGGATCGAGATGGTTGACCATGAAGTTTTAGAGTCATGATGGGGATGGGCCAAGTGGAGAAGAATAGGGGAAGTTTGTAAATGAGTGATTTTAATATTGCAAGGTATTCAGGTGATGGATAATTTTCTTCTCTGAGATTTAGGGAGCACTAACGTGATATTGAGTACGACATTGTTGCAGTCCTTGGGGGAGACTAAGATGAATTGGAAACTCCTGACATTGGAGTTCCATGAGGAAAATAAGACGGTGGTGCTTCTCGGTGACTATAGTTTGTGCAAGGTCTTGGTGACACTCAAGACCTTGATTAGGGCAATACAGGATGTAGGGTTTGCACTTGATCGTGCTGCATGGTCTGTAAGAAACATATCACATAGGGTTGACAGAGACTCCGACATTGATCCAATCATTCCTACAATAATTTGTAGAAAATTTTCAGTTGTCGCATGGATTGCCACCTCGGAGAGAGCACATGCAACTAATAATCCTGTGATCAGGGTTTCTCCCATAAGTGTGCACCTTTACCACTTCTCAGTTTTTCAATTCAATGTTAATAGAGCTGATTGAATCTTCTTGTAGAAGAGGAGGCGATCAACTTAAGAATACAACTTAAGCTTCATGTAGCGGCTGTTTGAAGAAGTAGCTGCGAAGCTCTTGAAAATTAAATTGCTGCCCAAAAAGCTATTCAAAAAGCTTTGGTTCGGCCTTCTCGCAAGCAAGGACGCTGTTCTCCTCCCCTCTTCATTCTTGCATCAAACTTCACACGTGTCGAAGCTTCACACGTGCAAGTGGTGTCATCGTATATCTTGCCCAAGATGCATGCGACAACCACAATGCTTCAAGGCATTTCTTCCTCTTTGACGTACACCTGCAACAGACTCACGGGAGATACCTCGCTTGTTTCACTATTGAGTTCTCTTGCAGTTGTGCCTAACCACACACACCCTGCCGATATGTCATCACTTCGACCAAGTTTCAAAACCCTTGATGTTCCTCACCCTCACCGTCTACTTCTCGTTCTTGTACGGTTCAAATGCATGTCTCCCCCCTTCAAAATCGTCGAATCAGTCTCTGCTTGAATTTACGTAATTTTGTTATATGTTTTTATATAGTTATTACAATTTTTTTCTCCTTAAATTTATTTATGAACTTCACAAAAGTTGATCATTATGTAGATGAAACTTGAACTATAAAAATTTTTTTAAGGATGTCTAATTTTTTTTAGTGATAATAAAAGCATTTATGATAAATTCAATATTTATGATAATATATTTCAACTGAACATTCCTCAAATATTTGAGATATAATAACGTAACTAAAATAACCACACATTCTAAATATGATAACTATTACAACACTTAACTTCTAAAATGGAAACATATAAGAGTACTCAGTACATGATAACTAACATGACGCTCATTAAACATCTGCATCAATAGCAACTTGTTCTTCAAACTCTTGATGAGTTGAGGAATGCTATTGGTCAAATGTTCTATTTTTGTTGCTCTTTATGATTTATTATACTAGTTTCTGCTATCTTCTGTTGACCACCTTTAAAGTAGATCTCCCTTGAAATTTTTTTTGAGTTGAATTCTTAAGTTAGCATTTGATGTGAACTTTCTAGTAGAATTAGAGCAGTTCCTTATTTGATGTTCAGGCTATTGACATAAATAACATGCCTTATAACCAAATTAGCACTCACCACGGTGCAACTTCCCACATTTAACACATGACTCTATATTGCTGTTGCCAGATCGTCTAAAATGAATTCTTACTGCCACATCTTCTAAGCTCTTCCTCTTGTGCAAATTCCCACGTTTTTTTAAGTCTACTGAAAATTTCTTTTCACTCATCTGGTCCTCTCCACTAGCACTAAATAGTTTTCAATTCTAGATGACACTATTCAATCTAGAAAAAAACCCATGACATTTCTCCGTTGCCTATGAATGAGTTATGATGAATGTCTTGAGAGCATAGTAAACTTCACTTTATACTGCACGATCAAATATTATCATGATCTATCTTCTGGCTGACTTAATCTCTGAAGGTTCTCACGAAGTTCTCCCATTGTACTAAGTGGCTAAGCTGATACCAACTTTCTCCTGTAATTTCCCTTGCCATTATCTCTCAACTTCTTCCTCAAATACAAATGTAGCAAGAGTAACTCTTCTCTTTGGTGGACATGTCATACACTATGTAATTTTCTCCATCATTAGCTAGTTCTAATAATAATGTTGTCTCCTATCCTAAAAGAGCTTAAACTCCCATTACTACTACTTTGAGAATGAGAACTTCTTTTCAGTTGAGTCACAATATCCATCATATAGAAAATGCATTGACACCAACTGTGAAATTCTAGGGCATATCAACCCATACATTATAATTCATGAATTCTTCCCACTGATTATCCATAATTTTGAAATGAAATAAAAGTATTCTAATTAGTTAAAATTTTAATTTGTATTATCTATAACTTGATTCAATCATCTTAATGATTTCATAAGATTCATTTTATTAAATATAAATATTTTTCTTTGATATAATTTTTGTCACGACCCACTCAGGGCTTGGAATTAAATAAGACGAGATTAGATAGTCGAACAATGAAATTTATAATTTTCTACATTCTTTTTATCACTAATAATTTACAATCCAAATAAATTGATTGAGCCACTAAAAAATAATTTAATTTACCAAATAGTAGTTTACCTTTCAAATTGTTAATCTTGTCTTTTGTAAACATTATCTCCCATAGTATTCAACTTTTATTCAAAAACTTAAACCTAAAATTTAGATCAAGAATCGTTGCACCGACGGAACAATATCGATCAGGGGTGAGTAGAGACCTAATCACCCCAAATAAGTGTGAAACTTAGATCACTAACTGCTGTGCTGATGGGAGAGTATCAATTTTGGTGATTAGACACTTTTCTATCTCAGACAATCGTGTAATTTAGATTATGAACCGCTGTGCTGACAATATTATATTGGCAAGTGGTGTGTTAGATTATATTTTGATGGTGTTTATAAGACGGATGTTAAAGTTAAGAGTATGGTGTACATGTAAGTATTTAAACTTTGAAAAGTTAAAAGTTAATGAATACAAAATTCTGGATTATTTTCATTGAGCAAATGATTAAATTATTATATGATTTCCTATAGTGAAATATGAAAGACCAATATATATCTTTTGTCTTTTTTTTTCAGGTTACTATAGTTTAGAGGCGTGATTGTTTCACTGGGTTATCTTAGATAACTCATTATGTTATTTTAACAAATTTCTTGTTTAAGATTTCGAATAAAAAATGGGTACTAGAGGATATGATTGTACAGAGGGCAAGATCAACAACTTGAAAAGTAAATTTTTATTTGGTCAATTTTTTTTTGTGTCTATTTCAATTTATTTGGATTGTAAACTGTTAGTGATAGATTCAATGTAGAAAATTTTTATATTTCATCATCTGATTATTCTTTCCGTCTTGATTAATTTCAAGCTTGAGGCCGGGTTGTGATAAATAATAGTTTTTATTGTAATGAGGGCTTACTCGAGAAGGATCGTGAAGATTTAAATGATATATTCAAAAGCTCCATCTATTAAGTGGATAGTTTATGTAAATCTTAATCTCTTTGCCTTCACTTTTCCTTCTCATTTTGGTGGACCAATTACCATAAGACAAATGAAGCATCTCTCTTAGATTGTGCTGTAGTAGCAGATTTCACCCTGGTGCTCATGGACCACATTTTGGGTCCACCTCCTGTGCTTGTGGGCATCATTTTGGGTCCACTTTCTATGCTTTTGGGCTACACCTTGGGTCCACCTCCTATGATTGTGGGCCTTACCTTGAAGTTAGCATTACATGCCATATTATTTTCATCCGACCCAAGCAACTTTTCTTCGAAGAGTTATCGTGACATGTAACATGTGGAGTGTCTGTAGATGTTGGTATTTTATTATAGGTCACCACATCAATGGAAGTTCTCTATTTCTTGCAATTGAGTTAACTTGAAAACATTTGTTAATTAGTACTATTATTGGCATAATCATATAAGTGTGTTACCCTTGTGGAGGTAATAAATAATAATTAAAATTGAGTAGAAGACCATTAAAAATAAATAATGTTGATTTTTGGGTTGAAGCATTGACAACTATTGTCAATTTTAATTATGGTTTCACGATTTAATTTTTGTAGTTCAAAGTTCATGTTTTTTTTTTCATCTGGCTCACATTGACTTCAAATCATTTAGCAAACTCTTGATCTCCTTCATATTCTGATTGAATTCATTTTTTGATATAATAATTATTTTACACATAACAATTGGTTTAAGTAATCTGATTTTTTATACATAACAATTGATTTAAGACATCATGATGTAAATGTATCAAATCTTAAAAAAAGGATAATATATTTTAAAATATTATGAGAATATAATGGCCAAATACAAATATGAAAGCTTTGTAATATTATGTTTGCAAATGATTTTCTTAGTAATCTTTCAAAGGGCAATATCTTGTTGCCAAATTTTTGAGTATTCCTCTGATGCTCGACCAATATTTGTCCTATCTTGGATTCTATTGGGATTCAAATTTTATCACTTATAAATATTGTCTCCTTCATCCAAATGTCTTCTCCAAGCTTCCAAGCCTTGTAATGTCAAACTAGCCACAATCCTTCTTAAAACTCCTCGCACCCAGTGCTTAGATACCAAACCTGATGTGGCCAAAATTTTTTTTTTGTAAAATTCTACGAGAATGTTTAAAATGATGTACATGAATGATTTAGAGTGAATGAGGGTATGAGGATTTTATACAGTGATAAAATGAAAAATATTAACTAGATCAAATTTAGGCAGAATTGACTAATGCTTCCTATTTTTGTTCCAATGTTTATATTGGAAATTTAAAAATTCAAAAGAAACTTAGAAATTCTACTTTGGAATGATGAACATGATCCCAATGTTTATATCAGAAAATCTTTATGCTTTTTGAAAATATTTTGATATTTTTTTATATTTAAAAAGTAGAGAAACATGAATTGGGAGCTGAACTTAAAGAAAACTATAATTTTGTTTTGGACTTTGTACTGAACTAAAACATACATAAAAGAGGTGGAATTTATATGAAAGTTAATCTATAAGTAATATAGATTAATTTTGAATAATTTGTTTTTTTTCTTAGTGGATTAGGTCATACAAATGAAGCTAAAACTCTAATTAGGTAGGATCAGGCAGAATTTAGGTTATGTGTATAACAAATTGAAATGAGATTTTGATGGGCTGAATACAGAAGAAAAATGAAATAAACTGACTCAAAATATTCCTTACAATACTTAAAACACATCAACAAAAAAGTCACAGAAGAATTTGAACAAAGAAAATAATACAAATCACTAAATTCACTAAAGTCTAGTGGTGAGCAATGATCACCAAATCATTCCTCTTGCAGAAGCCACTAGACCCCTCTACCATTTGAGTTTTTCTCTCAAATTCACAAAATATTTTTTATAATATAACATTTATTTCATTCCACACAATACATTTAAATAAAAATTTACAACACACAAATCCATATAATTCTGCATTACCCACAACTTTGGTAATTGCCCACTTCTCACACTCATCTATTCTCTCCAATCCCTTACATGACCACTCACCCATTTTCCCACTATTATGGCTTGCCAAAGGGGTTTGACCATCCATGGTTAGCCCACAAATCAACTCACTACACTGGTTCACACAAATTAATCCGCACACACCCCCATCCATGGAAGCCATGCACCAGTCTCCCGGGGTTGAGGGAACTTCAACCTTATTTTTCAAAGTTTTTGGCTGCTCGCAGCTAGGAGCCAAATCTGCCACGTTGAAGTTAGCAGAGATAATGTAGTCCCTTGGTAGACCGATTTTACAGGCATTGTCGTTCAGCTCCTTGAAAATCCTGAAAGGCTCATTTGCTCTGGGCTTGAGTTTGCTAAAAGCTCCCATGGGGAACCTTTTTTTTTCAATCGAATCCATGTCTTCTTTTTTCCAGGCCTTACTTGCACGTTCCTAGTGCCTGCAATTCTGCTTAGGGATCTCCTTTACCACTTCATGAAGCTTCTGAATTTCTTACACCCATTCCTCAGCATCCTCACTAACCTCTGATTTTGGGAGGAGAGGTACCTAGTCAAGTGCAATGAGCGGGTTGCGCCTGTACACAATCTCAAATAGAGTGCTTCCCAGGGTCAAACTCACAGATTTGCTGTAAGAAAACTCGGCTTGATCTTAAGTCAAATCCCACTGCTTAATATTCTTTCCCCCAACATCTTTGAAGGTCACCCTAACTCTTGTTTACTACCTCCATCTGATCGTCCGTCCGCAGATGAGCTGTTGAACTGAGTTGAAGCTTGGTGCCGAGCTTCTTTCATAGTCCTCCAAAAGTGACGCAGAAACTTGACATCACTGTTGGAAGTGATGGTCTTGAGTATCTTATGAACTCTCACCACCTCTCTGAAGTACAAATCAGCGACATGCGATGCATCCAACGTCCGGTTGCAGGGTATGAACCATCTTTAAGAATATTTCCAGCACAACTACAACAACATCCTTATTTTGATGCGTCCTCGGGAGACCCTCCGTAAAATTCATGTTGACATCCATCCACAAGGCTCTGGTATTGGTAGGGGAGTGTAGTCCTGCATTTTGTCCTCTGGTTTTTTCCACATGACAAATCCGACATTGCCTAAAATACCACTCCACATTTATCGTTAGTTTGGGCCTAAAGAGGTGTTCCCTCATGAGTATCTTATGAACTCTCACCACCTCTCTGAAGTACAAATCAGCGACATGCGATGCATCCAACGTCCGGTTGCAGGGTATGAACCATCTTTAAGAATATTTCCAGCACAACTACAACAACATCCTTATTTTGATGCGTCCTCGGGAGACCCTCCGTAAAATTCATGTTGACATCCATCCACAAGGCTCCGATATTGGTAGGGGAGTGTAGTCCTGCATTTTGTCCTCTGGTTTTTTCCACATGAGTGCGAGAGTTTTATTCTTGTTTAAGTGTTCTGCAAGTCCTCAAATGTGGCTTTCTTGAATGATAGACTCTCTCAGCGAGCACCTCAAAATGCACTACTTATTCTGGTGGAAGAGATAACCATCAACGCTGTGGTACTGCTTGGTGGACTTCTTCTGACACCGCTTCCATATCCCTCTAAAATCGTCATGTCTTGTATAACTCTCACTACCTCAAATCGCATGAATCGAGTCTGCAATGACGTGATCAACAAGTGATGTCGGCTCAGTGCATCCACTACTCTGTTCTGGCTTTCTGTCTTGTGCTTAAGCACAAACTGGAACGCCGCCAAGAACCCTACCCAAGGTGTGTGTTATCCCTTCAGTGTGCTCTGGTTCAAGAATTTCAAAGCCTTATGATCCATGGATAAGGTGAACTAGCTTTTCAGTTGGTAGTGGCTCTAATGATTAATAACCCTCACTATTGCATAGAATTCCTTATCGTACATCAAATATTTCCTCCTTGAATCATCATCTTCTCTGAAAAATGCTATGCGGTGGCCTCGTTGGCTCAATACTGCTCAATCTCCACATTGAAAGTGATTGAAGTTTGGTATTTCCAAAAGTGGTGCTTTAGTCACCTTCTTTAGTGTGTCGAATCTCGTCTGAACTGCATCTCCTACCGAAACTTCTCCTTCAACAACTATATCAGGGGCGAGGTGATGGTACTAAAGCTCCTGATGACTCACTTATAGAATGATGTCAACCCCAAAAATTGCCTCAACTTGATAAAAGACTGGGGTGCTGCTCAGCTTACAATGGTCTCGATCTTTGTGGGGTCCATTTGAATGCTCTCATTAGACACGATATAACCCAAAAATCGTACGTGTTGTTAGAAATTGACACTTCTTTGGATGGGTGTTTAACTTTTATAATCACAAAATCTTGAAGACCGTCCTCAAGTGTTGCAAGTACTCCTCGGATCTATTGGCTACTAGAATATCGTCGAAGTACACCACTATGAACTTCCTTCGTGGGCCCGAAACACCCGATTCATCAATCTCATGAACGTGTTGAGTGCATTAGATAATTCGAAATGCATGACTGTCCACTCATATAATCCGTCCTGGGTCTTAAAAGTAGTCTTCCACTCTTCCCCTGACCTCATCTTATACAATGGCTCTGTGCAATTGATCCAAGGGACTGTATAGGCGAGGTTTGGCGAACCTGTACTTGATAGTAATCTTATTGATG
Source organism: Phalaenopsis aphrodite (assembly GCA_003013225.1). Lineage (NCBI taxonomy): Eukaryota > Viridiplantae > Streptophyta > Magnoliopsida > Asparagales > Orchidaceae > Phalaenopsis > Phalaenopsis aphrodite. The sequence goes on along the minus strand of NEWO01000152.1, from coordinate 147,895 downwards.
GCCCGAGTCATCCTTCATGATCCGTCTTTTTTGGGTACCATTAAGGCGGAAATAACATATGGACCGATACTCTCTCTGACCAAATCTCTCGCTACAAGATCCTGTACATGTTGCTGTAACTCTTCGTGCTTTGCATATCTCAATCCGTATGCGGGCTGATTTGACAATATTGATCTGGTAATGAGATCTATGGCGTGCTGAATGTCTCTAAATGGTGACAATCCTCTGGAAGGCTGCCAATCATCACGTTCTGAAAGTCACACAGAAGTGGCTGTATAGGTGTTGGCATCTCAACCTCCTCCTCAATTCCCTTTAGTAGGACTAATGTCATTGCAACTGGAGCATCTCGTACAGACTGCATGAAGTTGGCTCTCGGGATTATTGCCCTTTGTGAAGTTTGCTACTCTCGCTTCCTTGATCGGTAAAGCACAATGCATATCCCATCATTCTTAAATGAATGAGTATTCTTGGAGCCGTCATGTTGAGTCTTGTGGTTGAAGTGTCATGTTCTCCCCAATAGAATATGAGAAGCGTTCATTAGGATCACATCACACCACATTTGCTCCTGTAACTGATTCCCAATAAAAAATTAAACGAAGCACTCCTAATCCATGCCTGTTTCGTTTTCCCTTTTCAACCAGGTAAGGGAGAGTAGGATTGATGAGTCTTGTGTGCGACCAACCTTTGTTTCTTCACCATCAATGTAGACACAACATTTTCACTACTCTTTCCTTTGATAATTAGATTGTAAATTTTTCCTTCACCGTATACTTGGTTTGAGAAATATTGTGCCTCGACCATGAATGATCCTTCTCCGGTTTTGTCTGTAGGACTCTCCGTATGATTATCTTCTCTCCCTCATATCCCTGGAGTTGAAATTCCTTCTCTGGATTCTTCTCTGCTTTATGTTCCACTTCCTTGATGACGTCTTGCTCTGTGAATGGAACCACTTAACTTGTGGGATAGTTGGAGGCTGTGTCTGTAGACATGACCTATGGAAGGCACTATACTGGACAAGCTACCCTTTTTCGGCTTCTTTCCACTCAAATCTATCTTATCACTTCCTTGTTCGTTCTTCCCACTTCCTCTCGATGCACCCTTGTTGGTAGTTGCAACTACAAGTGATTGCTTGAATTAGGACGGATTTTTTAATGTAGGTTGTTGTCTGCTCTATTTCTGTTATCTTTCTTCCTTTAAACATAAGGTCTGGCCATGTCCTAATGATCAGTAGGGGTTGTAACTGCACAATGTTGTAGATAACGGGGTTTCACCACCCAGATAACGGTCTATGGTATATTACTCTGGCTCGACTAACTCACACTTCATTTGCAATTGGTCAAATTGTATTTCAACTCCTTCATTGATAAGTCTCTCTGCTGTAAGTGGAGTTTTAGCAACATATCCTGGTGGTAATGAGGAGGGAGATATATATTCTCCATCTACTTTCTCATATTCTCTCACTTGGTAATATTGTCATCACCTTGTCTCTTTCTCTTTTTCTGTAAATTTTTTCACCACCTGGAGGTGCTCTTTTTCGGTTTGATGGCAACAAATTTACCCCTCTTATTCACTGACACTTCATTGTACTCAAAGATTATCTCAATTGACTGCATTCATTTCTTAAGGTCATTTGGATCCATACCTCCAACGACCTCTCGCAGATCCACCTTTATTCGAAGTTTTTGTGCCCTCCATATGTCGTCTCTTCTCTTGGCCTCCTATGATACTGGATTTCAAAGTGTCGCAGTTTGATCCTTTTGGAATGGATTCATATCCTCATCTTTTTCTCCCATTCGACTCCCCAAATCACAGTTGAGGGTAATCTCTCCCTGTGTGCCATCATTAAATTTTGCAAGTCTCAGCTGCAGTTGATTGATCTCCCGCTATATCTTTTTCCGGGTAGGTTCCCACATGTGTTTTCTTGGTCGCATTGTTCAGGTTTTGAGACTTGAGAGAGGGGGGGGGTGAGGATATGAAAGATATTCTTTTTGGAGGTGGGGGTGGGGGGTGTGGGTGTTTGTGTAAGGAGGATAGGAAACCCTAGGATAGGGCTAGGGTTAGGCTAGTTTTGATACCAGTTGATACCGTAGTTAACCCAAATCGGGGCGTAAATAAATTTTTATTGCTGAAATTCAGAAGGGTACAATGAAGGCTCTTCAGAACAGGAACAAAATGACTTAGACAGAAACAGGGACAGGTGGTGGAACAACGGTGAGGTGGCGTGGGGTAGGAGATAACAAGTGGAAGTGGCCCTGAAAGGTAGTGAGGGTGAGCAACTCGGTGCGGGCAGGGAGGGATCGGTTGGAGGGAGGTGGCTGGAAGGTTGGGAAGAAAGGTGCAGGTAATGTGAAATTGGCGGTAGGTTGGGAGAGGAAATGGTTAAAGCAGGTTATGGGAGGGAGTCTTCAGCTGTAAGGGGAAGAACAGTGCTGTTGTGGATCAACAGTTGGGTAGGGAGGCTGGCGGGTGGAGGGGAACAACTTAGAGTATGTTGTTGAAGGAAGCCTGCGACTGTAAGGGGAATACACATGCGACTAGGAATCAACGATTGGGTGGAGTACTGGCAATTGGAGGGGAGCATGACAACTAGCAGAGAAAGGTGGGGAGGTAATACCACCTTGGAGCAGGATACAACCAGAGCACCACTTTTCCTAGGATAAACCCTAGGAAGGGAAAGCACCAACGAAAGAAATAATCTCAAGCAAAAAAAATTGAACCCTAACACAAGAAAAAGACCTATAAATAATAGATAACTAGGATGGGGTGGCCTCTTCCCTTGGGTGGAAATCTTAACCTAACAAAATGGGTTGGCCGACCCTTACCCTTTTTTGGCCAAACCAGTTTGGTTGGATATAGCCGATTCAACACCCCCCAACCACCCCTATGGGAGCCCCATGTCTATTTGTCTCTTGGTAATTGGCCCACTTCAATGAGAATCATTTTTTGGATTGTGCTCTAGTAGTGATTCTCACCCTGGTGCTTGTGGGGCCTTATCTTCGGTCCACCTTCTGTGCTTATGAGCCCCACTTTGGGTCAACCTTCTATGTTTTTGGGCTCCATCTTGGGTCCACCTCCTATGATTGTGAGACCCACCTTAAAGTAAGTATGATGTGCCACATCACATAAGGTCATTGGGTGTTGGATCATCAAAAAAGTTGAGCTCAACATTACATAATTCACTTCTTGAAGGAAAGCCAATAAAGAAGGGCAAGTTATTTGCATGTAAGAGGGATGAATTGAGAATGAACTTTGGGTGAGTTGCAAAGAAAATGACGCTAGTTTGCTACCGTTGGTATGCGGGTGCTGAAGTTGAGTGTTGTAGTTGAATTTTGCTCTAGATAGAGGGGTTCGAGGGTTTTAGCAATGGAGTAGTGAGCAAGCGAGTTGTTGGTAAGGTAATTGTCATGATAGGAGCTGTGTTGTAGAGAGGCAAAGGCCCAAAAAGTGTGGGGTGTAGGTGGTGAGAGGTCAGTGTGGGTGTGTTAAACGTGTAGTGAGTGATTAAGAGTTTGTTTGGGACAGATTTCTACCTGCTTTGCTTTTTAGACTGTCACCACAATTCTTTTTAAGGAATTCTTTCTTGTTGCTTTTTAGAAATTTCTGTGATAGAAATCAGTTTTTTTTGTATGAGCTGTTAAAGTGTGGCGACTGCTAAAAAGATACAGTCTGGCTTTTTGAAAATAAAATAAATTTGTAATAGCCACCGTACCTTTTTAAAAAGCAGTTTCTTCTAATCCAGCTTCAAAGTTGCTTCTTCAAACAATTGCAGTTGCCCCAAACCGTCCCTAAGCATTAGGGGAGGAGGATGTGGGTGTTTGCTTGGAGAGAATGTAAGTGAGAGAGATGCAATGATAACTGTTAGTGGGTTCGCGACTCTATGTGAGCTTGATATTTGTGTGTAGGTCAGCTGTGGTGGATGTTTTATCTTGTAAGTCTGACAAGGAGGCCGCAAGGGAGAGGTCGTGAGATTGCTTTACTTAGGGCATTGCGGAGATGAGAAAGTGGTTGGGTTTTGTGTTTTTCTTTTTCTTATGAAGATTTATGTACATATCATGAAATTCTTATGCGAATACATATCTGACACTTAAACTTCAATTTTTACATACTTGTCACGATAACTATGCGTAAAATGGTGTATTTTACATTTTTATGCATAGAACAATTAGCATGTCAAAATTGAAGTTTTGGTGTTAGATTTGTATATGCTTAAGAATTCCATAGTATGTATGTAAGAATCCCTTTTTCGTAATGATAAACAATGTTATGATTCTATTCATAAAATAGTTGAAATTTGTTTTCTTAAAGTTTTCATTTAACAAAATAGTATTTTCATTTTTTTTAATATCAATTTCAAATAATTTTATATTGTCTTCACTTTTGATACATACAATTTGATTCATATCGCTAAATTGCTCTCTCTCTTTCTCATAGAATTTTTTAATCTTTTCTTGTAATTAGCTTTGTTCTTTTTCTTGTGTACTCATCCTAATATATAAAACATCAAAAGGTGTAGTTTGGTTTGGTTTTCTTTGCTTTTATATCCTGCTAAACTTCTAGGTTTTGTATAGCTTTTCTAATCCTTTAGCGTTAATTTTTGCTATTCTTAATTGCATGCTTGTTTTGGAAATTCTGAGGATAAATATCTGGAGAATTTGCTTTACATTTGTGATTGTCTTACTGCATGGTATTTTCGTTCATTCTTTCATGATCTTGTGGAAATCGATATCCACTGAATATTTAATAGTTGCTTGTAGCTAAATGTGTGAGACATTGCTCGTCGGTTTTAAAATTAATCTGATACAGTTGAAATGACTGTTTTTCTGGTGACAAGGTATTCCTATTTTTGCCTTAATAATGCCTGTTAAATGAAACGTATGCTATTTTGGTTGATTAGTAAAACCAAAGTTTTAATTTTGCAGGCACCGAAGCATTTTAAGTTGTTAAATATTTTTTACAACCGTTTTTAAACTCTATTTAGTTTCCGTGTAACTGAGATTTTTGTGTACATGTGTAAACTACAAAATCTGTTTTCTAGTTACCTGTTGGTTCTTTTATGGGTAGTTTTCACTGCTTTGAATCCCGTGAAATATTATAAGTGTGTATTTGCAGAAGCCTGCCTATCATTTCATGCACCAGTAAGTTTTTTTCCTCTGTTCAACTGCAAGTTGTTGAAATGTTCTCTTTACCATTGCTGTAGGTTGTCATGGCTATAAGGTGTCGTAATCAAATATTGGGAGGCCTTTACACTGGGATCAATACTAAACATATTCATATGGCAAGCAAAATGGTAATCTTCTCATATATATATTTAGGCGTGTGCTCTGTAGTTTGCATGATGGAAGCTTGTGGTTTTATTCTGTGGGTCTAGCATTCATGTTATTGTGTGCAATGACATCTATTTTTCCTTTTGTTTCTATTTTTATTTTTGAAGAAATGACATGATAGCTGAAATCAGCTCTGTGGCTAGCATGCATCATATACTAGGAATTTTCTTTTTTATACGGCTAATTTTTCATTCATAATCCAATCACTACGTTTATGCTGTTTTCTTTTTGTGTCATCGTTGTTCTTCACTGCACGTGAACACAGCATTCTCTAATACTTGTGATGACAATTCTAAATTAGGTTTCTGCAAACAGTAAAATTGATATCAATTTCAATTTTCGAGTATAGTTTAGTTGAGGTTAATCTTTTTAGGTATGGGAAAGTTTGGGTATTATTGGGCCATCATTTGCTTTTGAAAACTTCTCTGTAGAAGTTTCATTGGTACTGCTTTGGTTTCAGGTTGCTGAGTATAGTGGTTTACATGTTCAACCACATAAAGCTATTGTTGGTGCCAATGCTTTTGCTCATGAAAGTGGTATACATCAGGTTTGATTTTCCATCCCTGGTTTTGACTTTTCTTGAATGTACAGGAACTTTTGTTATTTGCGTATTTGCTTTATGTTTCCATTTCGTATACTTTTCATGAAAGGCTATCCAAATTCAAGCAAATTTAGTGGAGACTAATGAAAACTACAGATACTTTTTCTTTTAAAGCAAACAATTTATAATCAGTCAATGAACAGATTACAACATCAAGCATTTGCAAAGAACTGCTAGTTTAAGAGGAAAGAACCAAAATTCTTCATCAATATAAATAGATAGTTTATATGGCGGGAGAGAATCATCATGCAACTTTTAGAATGAAGTTACTTGAAGTCTGTTAAACTTTGGAGAACGGTTATATATTTCTTCCTACTGAAAATTTAAAACATTTTGTACTTTACTTTTTTATACTAGAAGTAATATCATCAAAGTCATAGGATTACGAATTTAGATCAATATCTCCAATTTCATGATTATCATGAGGTGTTAATACATCTAGTGGATCTAGATTAATGATCTTGTTGTTGAGCGCTTGACCACCTCCATTGGTTGACGATATCCTAAGAAGGTTCTGATTTTAATATAAGATCTAAAGAGGATTCAAATTTTCTTGTTTAAGCTTGATCGTAAGTAGTCAGGATTGCAATCACAATAACTGGAGTTTGGTTATGTTCTTTTGAATCTTTCTATGTTTTGATTGCTAGGATTACTAAAAACTGACTGACTTAGGGTTTGTTTGGGGCAGCTTATAAGTGAAAACGCCGCCGTACCGTTTGGTTCGCCCGTTTCGCCAGCTTATCCGAAACTGTGTTTGAGTTTTTACACTAAACACAGGCCGCGGGTCGACCCCTGCGGCCCGTTGCAGGCCGCGTTTCAGGATAAGCAGCTAATCCTGAAACACACAAGTTGCCCCAAATGGACCCTTAATTTTGTGTAAGCCTTAAAGCGTCCCATGAAGTTATGATAACTTTTGTAAGAAGAAGGATATGAAGGAATACATTTAAATTTTACTTTCTGTCTATAACCATGAGTCGTGGAACCGATTTAAATTTCGTTCTCTAAAGCGATAATAATATCCATTTTAGCCAAGTTCCTAGCTGCTAATGACTTGAAAGTTTAGTAGTAGCAACCAACATCCACTTGAAACAACCTTCAAAAAATATAACCAAGGGTGGATAAGGTGGATTTGTTGAAGTAATGAATCTTACACTGCAGAAAAACAACCCTATTTGAATTTAGAGGTGGTTCCTTAAAATAATCTAAGTGAGTGTACCATTTAGGTATCCGCATCGAGAAACCTTCCACATAGTATTATCTCCTTAAAACAAGTCTTGAATAAATAGCTTTTTGGATTAATTTGATAAGAGCAACAGTGAGTTAAAAGGTCTTGATATGTGCAAGAGAATTAGATTGATTAACTAATGTTTTAGCATTGCACGAGAACCCAATATACACTCAGTTACTGGAATGATGGGCAAAAACATCATAATATTTTTACGTGGATAACCCGAAAAGTGAAAAAACCTTGAGGTCTGATCTAGTTGAAGAAATCCAATATAAGCTGGTGATTATAGATGCAGTCTCTTGTCCCACAGACATAAAAGAGTTACAACGCCTCTAAAGTTACAATGTTGGTGCACGGAAGGACTTGTGGCCCCGCTGTAGGGAGCGGTCACAAGGAAGCGCAATAATCGAGGCTCCAATGCACTGTCTTTGGGATCAACGCTATGTTCGGGATGATGCATCATTTGAATGCTTTGTCACAAGGAATAGGAGGCGACTGTCGTTGATTGGCGGCGGTCGACGAGTAGTGCTTGAAGTCGGTCAGCTTGAGTATAAGTTTGTTGAAATTGAAATTTTGGATGACTTTTTGGGTGTGTTTGTTTCGGCTTATGAGTATACGAAATCTCGCTTCAAAAGTTACTGTTTAAAAGCTGGTGTTTCAAAAGCAGTAGATTTTTTTAAAAGATATAGCTTTGAACGTGTTGTATGTGGATAAATGTCTGAAGTACCCCTCTGTATATATTATATAGAATTCATAGAATTTTCAATGCATGTAATTTTCATATAAATTTAATGAGCATAAAATTATTTTTAACTTTCAATTGTAACTCAAATTTTGTATTTTTTAAATCTATTTAATTTTATGTCTCATAAAGAATAATAATGATCAATTATCCTAGCTTATTATTTAATTAAAATGAGTAAAGTGGTAGCCCCCACAAAATAATATTAAACTTTATATGCCTCACAATTTTTAGATGTTATAATTTTAAAATATTTTATTTGAGAATTACATGATAGTAAAGTTTAAAGAGAAAAGTTTATGTTAAATAGAGTTCTAAACATCTAAAAACTGTGAGATTCCACAGGTTATATAGAATTGTGAACAGCATTTAACGATTAAACCTAATGGGTAAAACAACGAATGAATGCGGGAGAAATTTCTCCTGCGTGTGTAAAACCACGAACGAATGTGGAACGCGAAATGCTGGCCATGATCGCGAGGGAGAAGAAAAAGCTACCACGGGTTCTAAAGTGATTTATGAAAGTGTCGATCAAACGCTTAATTTGTAGATTTGGTTTTGAAAGCGACCTAGAAAACAGAAACAAACACAAGCTTAATCGAAGTTTGAAGTCTTCTAGATAAAAAATTACCTCGAGTGTCATGCCTCGAGATTCATGCTATATGTTTAAAATTTATCTGAGGCATATCAATTGCCCCTATTTTCGAGCGAGACCAATTTTATTGTCTAAAAATATTGGAATCTGGAACACTTTAGCTTTGCATGATAATATTTTCATTATACATAAATATATATATTATTATGTATATTTTTACATATTATATTGAGATTAGTGTTCTGGATTTAAATACGTATAAATTATATGCATATGTCTATGAAAATTGAGCTTAGCTCTGTTGATACGCTTAAGAATTATGTGGTATGAATGTTATAATATATATATATATATATATATATATATATATATATATATATTCCAATTTGACACCTTTTTCTAGCACGTAGATTTGAAAAGTTGTTTCGTTTGCATATAAATTATGTTTATGTAACCTATCAAATTCCAAACATATAATTCATGCAATGATGTTAGCCCTCTAGTGCTAGTTTACCAACCAAATGCATTTTTTTTAATGACGGAAAGCATTTTTTTAACATGGATTGCGAGATCCAACCATCAAATTGCGCGAAATCTAACAACCTATATTTGCTACTGCAGGGACGAATTATGATTTTTTTGCCATAAATGTCAGTGGCTTTGACACTATAATTAAGGAAGAAGAACAGGGAGGAGGTGGAGCCCCCTTGGCCTGATAGCGGGCAACCAACAGGATTTTTCTGAAAAAGAATGATGTCCCCTCTACTTGTTAGGCATGCAATCAACAAGATGTTTTAGAAAAAGAAAGGTGTCCTCTCTTCATGCCGAGTAGGCGGTCAACGAGATTTCCTAAAAAAAAGATGTGTACGTCGGTCAGTTGAACAGGCAATCAATGGAATTTCCTAGAAAAAGAGAGGTGTCCCCTCGGTTTGCTGGGCTGACGATTAACGAGATTTCCTAGAAAATGAGAGGTGTCCCGTCGGCGTGCTGGGTAGGCGATCAACGGGATTTTCTTTCGTGCCGTCAAGATACTATCTGGGGAACCTCACTCCACCGAAAACTAGAGCAAGTGCCAAAACCATTAGAGACGGTGTCGAATTTGATGGATGGTGACCTAATCCTGTTTCGGAAGAAACATCATTTTCCAAATAATATGTTGGTGAAGTTGCTGACTCTCATTGATCAAGCATATTCCCATCTTCCATGTACGTCGCTGTCACAAGGTGTCCTTGCGAGCTGGCCTGTGATTTTCGCCGTCACCCGAGTTTACAGAAATCATGAAGGCTTTCGGAGCTTGCATTACCCAGTTTTCTTGTCGGGCAATGACAATCACCATCAGATTGCCTTTTTTAGGAAGCATAGGTCGAAGTTGACGCGCCAAAATTTTTTTTCAGACGAGGCGGGTTTGTTAGCGACACATTATGGTGGTGTGTTGTTTAAGGACGACTTTGGATTTTCGATAGTGATTCATGAGATTTTTCTTTTTCCGGAATGATCAAGGGTTTTGTGAGAGGCAAGGGAAACTTCAACAGCCGACCATCTCCCTTCAAACTACCTATGATAGAATATTACAGATGCTAGGATTTCAGGATCTCATGGAGATACAATTCGAGACAACACATCTATGAATTTATGAGTGATGAGCTATTGTTTAAGGCTGAACTTTCATTCCACCCTGAACGATCCGCGACTGTAATATTGAAGAACTCTAGGAGGGGGCCCTCTGAGCTAGCCCTCATCTCGGAGAACAAAATTCTTGATGCTGTGAAACTGATAAGCATGTTTGTGTTTGTCTGAGGCAACATGATTGTGCTATTTGTTGATCTTCGTGCATGACACCGATCCTTGGAGGGGTCAGGAATTTGTTCACATCGTTGGATTGCAGAAGGGAGGTTATGATTCCCTTATTGTTCAGACTTTTTCTGCTGCAAGGAATTATCAGCGTCTCCAACATTATTTTGGCATTTTTCCCTGAATTGTTTGAATTCCTCCTTATGCGTGTTGATGGCCTCGTCTGTAGTAGTTTGGTCCTTGACATGGTGGACAAGTTCGGCGTAAGAGCGGAGTATTTTCCACATTAATGATGACTGTAAAGGTCTTGGGCAGAGCTTCTCAAAGAAGACACTTCTCAGCAATTCTGGATCTACTCTAGGAATGTGACGGTTTTAATGGAGAACCTACGGAAGTAGTCCTTGTGTGCACTCCCTGATTCTAGCGAATTCTTGAGAGATGGGATGAATCTTTGATGATCCTTCGATTCATGATGAAATTCCTTGTGAATAGCTTAGCAAACTCATTAAAAGTGTGATAATGCCCCCCTAAAAGAGAGTAGAACTAGGTGTAAGCTTTCCCCTTAATGAGTGGCCGCGAACACTTGACGAAGAAGCGCGTTAAAGGCAGCTGGATGTGCATGATGGTTCGATAGTAGTCTAGCATGCTCGTAGGGGTTGTTATCTCTTTGTATGAATCAATGTTCGGGAGCTTGAAATCTACTGAGATGGGGTGCGGGAGGACTGTCTTAGCTAATGGAGATGACCCTTGAATGTTGAGATGAGTGGGAAAACTATCCCTATTCTATAGAGGGAACTCTTCTAGAATTAGGTGTCAAAGCTCATCGAAGATGACCTCATCAGGAGCGGCTGCAAGGCCATGTAGTGTTAGGTGAGTGGCACGAGATTGATGAGTGGAACTCTCAGTATCAAGGAGTTCAACATCTCAACCTGGTAGGGGAATGGTTCCATTACGGAGAGGAGGCCCAATATAAGTAAGTTTGAGTGGGGTTTTTCTCGTTGACTGCTGAGCTGGTGGTAATTAAGCTCCATCATGTGGAAAGGGCAGCAGCTGTCGAGCTCTGTGTAGGAACTGTAGGATTAGTTGAGATTCCCTCATTCTGTGTACTCTGTCTTCTAGAGAAAGACCTTAGGCAACTTCGCTGGCAAGGAAACACCTTCTAGAGTGAGAATATGCAGAGGTCTGTCGTCCTTGACTTTGTGACTGTCCCCTGGAATGATGGGTGTTGGAGCAGAACATTATTGTTGCGAGTATTGTGCCTAGTGGCATGCGACAAAGCTCGCAAGTACTTCAGCGAGAGATTGCTCTGCTTTCTCACAAATAACACTAAACTAATGCGTGCTATAGAATTCACGACGATAGAGCGATCAAATAATGTCATAACGTTGCACGAGAATCTAACACACACTTAAGAAATATAAATGACGGACAGAAACACCAGAAGATTTTTACGAAAACCTGAAAAGGAGAAAAACCACGGGCATGACCTTGTCGAAGAAATTCATTATAAACTGGTGATTACATGTGTGGTCTCTTATCCTACAGGTGGGAAAAGATTACAAAGTCTCTCAAGTTATAACGTCGATGCACGGAAGGACTTGTGGCCTCGTTGTATGGAGCAGTTAGGAGCAATAATATGAGTTGTTGCATCACTTTGGTGCTTCGTCGCAAGGAATGGGCAGCGGTCGATGGTGATCGACGACGCTCAACTGGTGGTAGTTGACTGTGGTTGGCAGCTGCTGGAGCAGGAGACATTCGTCGGATGATCGGTGCAGAAATGATGTTGGACTTTAGCTCATTCCTCAAGCTCCAAGTTCCCCTTTCAAGAGAGGGATAAAACTCTATTTGTAGAGTCCTGGTTGTATTTAAGGAAGGTTTCTGAGCCACTATGATCAGACAACCCGGAGAGATTCACTAGATTGGACGGCATTTGTTTGACATTTGAGTTTCTTTATAATGTCAGAATTGTACGATCTTGAGCTCATTGGATTCGATTTGTCGGGGTGCTCGATTCGACTATGAGCTCGTCAGATTTGGAATTCATTTGACGTTTCAAAAATGCCCACAAAGCTTCTAAAATTGTTTTAATGGCTTAATCTGAGTTTGATCTGACTGAGATCATTTCAATTTTGGTATCGTTGGGTCTGTCTCGTTGAACTGGTCAGTTTAACTATAAGTTTTTTGAAATTTGAGTTCTGAATGACTTTTGATTGAAGTTTGTACGTCTCTTGTTAAAAGATTAGCTCGAAATTTGTGTTGGATGTCGGAAATTTGTTGGCTGTGTATCAAGTATAATGGAAAATTCTAATTAATTACTGATCGGACTTTAATCTACAAACAATCATAAGATTGAGGTGACCCCAAAAACTTGTCGACAATAGTGAAAGAGAAAGGAATCAACCTCAAGTTGTCATCATCAGAAAAAATGGGATCATGTTTATTGTAAAGGGCGGAGAGCAGCTTGTGAGGAGTTGGATTTGCACCTTGCTGAAAATTACCCCAAACCGAATGAAAAAGGAATATTCCTATTCATTATAGAAACATCTAGTAAAACTTATCCTATATTACTCAACCTGAGGCATAGCTAAAATTGAAAAGATGAAATAGCTTAAGAGCAATTAATCTTTAGATGAAAACTGAGTTAGTGATACAAGGAAGCTTTTCTTTTATACTATTGCAACGTGGGAACATGATTTCCAAACACCCCTTTTTTGTCTTTTAATCATAAGTTTGCATACTTATTTTCCATAGAAGCTCATTTTTTTTAAGTATTTGCTATTTTGATAATTTTTTATCAATTGAAGTTTGAAGTTTATTTGTGTCATGTTGAAATTCAGCTTACCAAAATTTCCTTTATTATTTTTTTTTCCTTTTAAGAAACTTAAGCTTTTCTAGGTCTATCTTTACTTATTTTGATTTTTAGTTTTTATATTTGTATTTTGTTATTGAAGTTGTGCCCTTAGTGTCTTTTATGACAAAGTGGTTTTTTTATATGCTCAAGTACTTGTACTCTCATTTTAAATTGCATATAATGACCCTTTATTCTCAAAATTTGTAGGATGGCATGTTGAAATTCAAAGGTACTTATGAAATTATCTCTCCTGATGATATTGGGCTTTCTCGTTCCAACGAATCAGGCATTGTACTCGGAAAACTTAGGTATTGAATGGTTTTTCAAAATTTAATTTATTTTTTACCCATTATTGCAATGGGGACAGGCATACCAGTGTAATGTTCATTCTTTATTTGTGTATCATAAACGTTGGCAACATGATTTAAACATAGGGGTGGGTAATGATTTTGGAAAGGCTCCATAGTTATTGTGGGAAAGTGTAGGATTTACCAAGTGGTGTTTATATGGTGAAGTTTTTATTGGTGGTTCCTCACTTACACCTTCTATCCCACCTCAACCCTTAATCGCATTTGTGAGCAAATGTTCTTGATTGCTAGTTTTCTCAGATTTAACTTTCCTTGTGGTTCTTGTGCGCAATCAATATGGTAATACAAAAAATATAATTTTGAAAAAAAAAAATTATTTGCATTTAAATCTGTGATGCGGAAAGATAGCTTCTCCTGATACTAGCGGATACAATTTAAAAATGTGGATGAGCAAGAGTTTATTTGAGCCATTAATTGGTGCTCAGAATATGGATTACAACTACTGTTTCTTTAGAGAAGTATTTTGGTTGAATTCTTTTTTGGTGAACCTCCTCCTTCTCTAATCTTCTTTCTCTAAGGAATAATTTTGGGTGAAGGGAGACGTTTGTGGTGCTGTATATTAAAAAATGTCATTCAGAGCAGAAACGAATTACATGGTGTCAAATCAGGCTGCAAAGGATTTTATTCAAATAATTTATCAAGGCTGTTAGATTCCTCATCAATTTAGCCAAATTATACATTAGTTTCTATGCTTTATTCTTTGGATTAAATTTAATTAGCTAAGAATGGTCTTTTTTTTTAGTTAGATTGAATAAGGATAACTTTAAATCTTATTTATAAATGGGACTGCTTCTATGAACTTTCAGATTCTTGAATGATTATGAATTATTGATAAGGCCAATCATGAGTGCGTTTTTCTTTCATAGATCAAGATGTATATGTGGATCACTCCAAATTGTGTACGTGGAGTTTCTTTTCATTTCACTTGTAATTCTTTCCCTTTAAATTTCTCAATTTGTTTTGCTTCTTCCTCTAATAATGTATATTTCAAGAGCTGAATTCTTTGGCTGGAATGTCCAACCTCTTGAAATACGACCATTAAGAAGAAAATGCAGATCAAATATCCTAAGCAATCAATGATAAACCGAAGTTCAAGAATATTAAAACCTCTTTAGAGGCATTTTGGGATCAAGAAGAGGTGTTCCGGCTCCTTCTCATGCAAGTTCCGCTCTTATGGAATTCTCGATTTGTTCCTCATTGGTTCAGGCTCTCTTTTGCTTTAGCAGATTCTCTGATTTGTTCCCTGCCCTCACGTACAGATGGTAGTTGGTGACTGGTTCAAGTATGCTGGACTACGAGCCATCTGCAGAGAGTTTCAAAGAACACAGGCAGGTAGTTTATTGCTGATTTAGAGATAAAAATAGAAGAAAAAAACTTATGACAACTAAAGACCAGTTGAAGGGATTTTTTATTTAATTCTGGTGATCAGCAAGTGTTTTGTTGCTTGGAATTCCTGTAATTATCTTCCCTAACCCTTGAAGAAGTCCTCTCTATTCTCTGTTGCTTCAGCTGGATCGGTGCTGAAATTTTTTTTTTTAACAACTTTTCACTGCCAGCTGGTCTTCAATTGCCAGGATGCTGCAGCCTTTTGCCGGACGCCACCAGCCACAAGAAGGGACTGCAATTAGCCATAGGAGAGGATATTAGAATGTGGTGGATCTATTGTGGTGTAGTCATGTACTCCACAATGATTCACTTTTCACTCCACTTCTCAAAAAATAGGAAATCTTCCCCAAAATCAGATCAAAACGTGAAATCGAGTTTATGATGGACGAGGAATAATAGGCTAGTTTTTCCACCCTCAAAGAGAACGGAAGATTAGGTTTAATAATAAAATTTCATTATGAAAGCCCACTATGAACTAAATGCAACTAATGATTTTCACTCAAGTTCAATGTTCCTTTTGGTTGTGCGCATGATCAATAAGCTAGCATGAAAACATACATAAATTGAAAATAACTACTTTATGCGTATCAGAATGGGTTATTGGGGAGTATATACTTTTTGGGGAGTGGAGGCTACTACCAAACCTGCTTACCCACCATTAGCAGAGAAGCATTGGTTTTAGATTGGGGCATCAAAGCATGGAAATGGTATCGAGATGTGGATATGCTATAACAAGAACAAGGGATAAACATGTCTTTCAATTTACACTCTTAAGACGCACACAAATGATTTTCCTCCATCGACTTCTATTGCTTCTCATTATTTTACATCTTTAGAATTTTTTTGGTTTCCTACATTTTAGCATCGAGTTTACTAGTTCAAATCATGAAGAAAGCCTCTCAGTAATGTAAGGATAAGGCTGTGTTTATCAACCCCTTGATCCAACATTGATGGGAGGGAGCTGCATGCACTGGGTACCTCATTTTCTACCACTTCCTCTACAGTTGCCCCACTGCTGCTGCTCTTATTCTCCTTTCGTCTCTTTTCAATCTCTTCTTCTGCTCTCCCAGTTCACCCTCCGATCTTTGCTTCTAATAGATCTTCAATTTATTTTCCTCTTTACTCTTCCGTATTCCCCAGAGCTCCTTCGAATCCTTCTAAAACTGTAGTTGGGTGACCAAATGGTATCTTTATAGAAGAATAGTATTATATTCACACCAATTGTTATGCTTTTTTTTGCCTGATGCTTTTGTACTCGTTTAGAAATCCAAGTTGTGTTCAATTTTTGTTTCCCAGATAATGTTGTAACTAATGATGGAATAATCTCTTTCATAGTATTTTAATTTCTTTTTTCAAACCCAAATATGTTCACTTGTTCAATTTTGTACTGTTTCTGTCTGTGGCAAAAGCGTAATTTGAGTAGCCTAGGAACCTGAAAAGCATTATACATGCAGCTGACATTAGTCCGAAGGAATGTTGCACTAATTTTTTCTTTACTGGTTAATTGAGGAGTCAGCCTAAACAACTTATTTTAACTCAATGGTACATGCATATTTTAATATAATTTTTAAAACAGTAACTTTCTAAACATTACATTATTAATATTTTTCTTCTAGGCTACTTTTCTCATAAAAAGTAGCTTTATGTATATGATAACTGAAATCGCAGGCCAACCAGAAAAAAGTTTGCGTTGAATAAAATTTTAAGTAGCATGGTCTTTTAGAACTATATTTGCTGTCAGGCGTAGGTGTACATCTTTGAAATTGTATACAACTTAATTCGGACATTCTAGCTCAAGATTGTTAGGTTAACGGATTGCATCCTTGTAATTGATGACACTTCAGAATTTTATATATTACTCTTTAGTGGATCACGCTGCATTCCTGCGAATTTGTATCCGTTATTTCCTTCTCTTTCTTCTCCAATAGTACTTTTTTAAGTGCTTAAGCAATGGTAGTTGTAACTGTTTAGTGGTCAACTTTTTATTGTTTAGAGCAAGCATGGAATCTCAGAAGAGATTTATCAGTGAATATAATACTGTGAGTGGACTTGTTATTTACTATGAGAACTGATCCATAGAATTGACAGTTGTGATAATTGGAGACAGCCATGCTTACAACCTTTGTTTTGTCTTAATTACTCATAATATGATATGTTAAATAGTTTGTCCGATCAAAGCTGTGACTTAGGAATCAAACTCGAGTTTGCATGTAAGATCTAGATTTTTTTTATTTATTTTGACTTGACTAACAGAGAATTACACGCACACACTCACACCTAATAGTAGTCTTTCAAATTCAATATTCTGGTTATGTCAAATCATTGAGTCCTAACCTCCTATGTGATGTTTGCTCTGTAATTTCTATTTGAGAATTGAAGTTGACTCGCTACCATTAAAATTGCCAATGTGAGGCGCCTCAGTCACTCACCCCACGTGGTTTAATTGAGTTATGTGCCTTACATTTGATGAGGCACGCCTTCCCTCAACTTCATTGTGTGCTCCTTTTTGTTTTAAGGGTCTTTTTTAATTAATCTGATATTATAATCTACCAACTCATGCAACCCCTCAAATACACCCTCTTATGCATGAAATTCTTCTCTCACGCCATTGCAGGCCATTCCTAGTGTTGCTGCCGTTACCAACCATCCCTAGCATCACCGCTGCTTGCTTCTTCTGCTGCCACCCCCTACTGCACATGAAATCACTAGATTTGGGCTGGCGATGCTGCCGACCATCCTTATCACCATCACTGACGTCACTTTCTACTTCCATAGTAGCCTCTTGTTGTACTTGAAATCTCCCCTCTCAAACAAGCACTAGCCTTTTATTGGTTTGCTGCTTCCGGCAGCCATACTTAGCTCCACTGCTACCTTCTACTGCTTCCGCTATCGCCCCCTGCTAGTGCTTCTGCCATTGCTGCCCCCTCTTTACCAAGAATTTTTTTCCACATGGATCACCACCTTCTCTATCAATTTTTTTTTTCCACCTAGTGATAATCCCTACACACTAATTTTTATTTATTTATATGAATGGTTTTATGTTTTCAAATTTTTTTGAATCAGAATCTTCAATCCATAATTTTGTAAGAAATAGTTAAGGCAAGTAGAAAATTCACAGCTGGTTGCAGCGATATGAAGAAATTGTATGCATGTTGAGATTGGAAGATATAACAAGACATTTATTTTAAGTGTAATTATTACAAAGTTTTAAAGGAAGCGTTACAAGCATGAGCGAACATTTCTCTGCTTACATAAGAATGTTGTATCCTAAGCCAAAGTGTTAGAAGTAGTGAAATAGAAGATCTGATTATATATGAAAAAGTTGATGTATAAGTATCTCCCACCACAATAAGTTGATCATAGAGTTGATGTGGGTTCTTATTATGAGAGTGAACTCAGTGTTAGGGGCTCATCATCTTTGCCACTAATGTTTAGTATAGGTGCAGAAGATCCTATGGATCACTGTATGATAGATGGGAGGATGATGTTGGTCATCGAGAGGGAGCGACTACATATCAGATGTTGTTTACATGGCATGCTTGAGAGGCACTCAAACATGTCTACATGAATATTGGGGGTTTTTTTTCTTAAAGAGAATGCTATTCCATTTATTGTGACACCTTCCACCCTATTACTTTAATATACTTCATTCCATAAGCACTTATGGTGAGACATGCAATCCACGTCCATCTATTATTTGAGGATACGGGTATTGAAGTAGTAATATAAAGAAAGATATTGAGTAGATTGAGGGCCTTGGAGTCATGTTGGAGTGAATCATGTCTGATGGATTACCTCACATAAATACTAAAATTTTAAACAACATTTTGTAAACAGTATTTATTAAACTTTTTTTGTTAAAAAAAAGTCTATGGAAGCATTTGATTGGGCCAATGGTGCAGAGTTATTGGGCTATTTGATTGAGCGATAAAAGAGAGTGAAGAGTATTTGATGGTTCAATTTATGACAAATTGTGCCAATTTATATATAATTGCTAGGAATAAGTTGATAGGAAAAAAAATGCACTGGACATTTTGTGCAGAGCATTATATAAACATGATTTTAGAAAATATTGCTGACTTGCCTTAGTATACAATTTCTTGAACAAAGTAAAAAAAGGTTATTAAATTCATCTATATTCATTTTTAGATATTATCTTTGAAGAGAGTTTTGTAAGAAAGAATTCCTATGTTGTGTTATAATAAACTTTATTACAATCTCTGACTCTTCAGATCATGGTGGAAGCTAGTCAATCTTTGCTGTTGAATGATCTGGTTGTACTTAGACAAAAAAAAAAAGATGGGAAATAAGTTAAAAAATATTATTGGAAATGAAATGTTTTGATCGAGTATCACATATGCAATAATAACACAAGTTTATTGGTTATAAGTTTTGGGGATGGATGAAGCAGAGAAAAAGCCATTTGTGGGATTTTTTTTTATAATGCAATGAACGAGGCCAAATAATTGGTAACCTATAACTTAGAAAGAGGGGAAGACAATTATAGGAAGGTTTAAGATATCATTAATAAAAAATGAGAGCTTCGACCACATCGTTATTTATTTACCCTCAATTTTAATATATTGTAGCCACCAGCAAGACTGCAGGCCCTACCTACTCCCTCCAACTGTTGGACCTCCCTGCAACTACTAGGTACCTCACAGACTTCCCTGTGCTTCCTAACGACGGACTTCCTTTGCGCTTCCCAACCACAAACTTCTCTGAGCTAACCCAGTTGAACTTTCTCTCTAGTGCAAAACATGCACTCCCTCATGTTGGATTTTCTCTCTAATGGAAATCTAAGACTAGCGAGTATTGCAACGGACTTTAAACTTTACCTTTGTAGCTAAATTCTTGTGTCGGTGACAAATAGTTTTTGGTGATAATTCTGCGTAGGCTAAAGTCAATTTCTCTCTAGTGAAACTTTTGTGTTGACAGCAATGATTTTCTTTTTATAGTGGAAATCTTGCCCTGATGACAATCATTTTCTCCCTAGTAGAAAACATAATGATGTGTCACACCTGAACTAACCCCCTTTAAAGGTCGGCTTAGGTTCGGCAGGGGCGTACAATTCAGTTGGACTAAATTCCCCCCAACACTTATTTTACTTTGCAAAATCAGGATCCAATTGGTGATTAACTAGTCTAACAAAATCATCGCAAATGTACTTGATATATTTTATTTCACAATTCATTCGCATTCAAATATATACTTGGTAGCATGAAAATTATATCATTAAAACATATATATCGATAGAGTTGTTAAATCCAACATAATAGGAATACATACCCGAAAGTCTGTAAAATCTTTCAAAACAGTTAAATGCAAGTTGTACTAGTCACACTTGGCTACTGGTTCCACTGCTCCTTACCGTTTCCTGTAAGTTAACATGTAGAGTGAACAACGGTGAGCTCGACAGAATAATCAAGATTAAAAGAAGATTTTATCAACAAAAAAGAAATGACATGCATGCTCATATGTAATCCTTGTACATGTCTACAACACGATGATACATGCTATAAGTGTATAAAGCATGAAAGGAAAGACATATAATACAAGTAATCATGACTGGAACATAAAATATGCATTTCATCCATTAATGTGTAATCATAAGCATATTTATAAGAGTCATTAATCTAATCACATGAATGTTACTTCTAATTGTATAGGACTCAATTATTTTCATGTTATGCAATGTTATTGAGTCCACCCAGCTCAAACACCACATTATCTATTGATAAAGATTGGACCCCCATAGCAAAACAATTATCAATAACTTCCTTGGCACCAATGGTTCTCTACGTTCCGCCTAGAGTTTCGTTACCATCTAAATATCAGGAGTTGGGAATCTCATGGTTTTCTATCATTCATACTTGCAAGTATTCATGTACAACCTATATATAATATCACCTTATGACATTTCATAAATCATAATTTTTTGTAACAAGCATTCATCACAAACATTTCATATATCATGTGCATGAGCATGAATCATAATAAATAAATATCTGCAAGTAATGATTTCATAAGCATGTTTATTAGATTGGTGAAATAGTAATAGCATGTGTATCGTAAGTGACAATAAATATGCATTAATACAGTTTAGGTAGATATTCATCCATAATATGCAGGAAATTTTACGTGCAATAGTGTTAAATATATAATCACATGGAAACCTACGAAAATTTATTTTTCTTAAGTTAGTACAGGATTATTTCATCTTAATTGTTGGAGTAGCTCTACGATGAGTTTTTCCAAGCTTATCTCGAGCTCACTGCCTAGTGTAGACAATCTGAAATTCATAATTCGATGAAATCTTGGCTTATCTCATGATTTAATCCCAAACACAACTTATTTGTTAACTCTTACCTCAGATGGCTTCCCTGCATATCCAACACTTCTTCGAGATTGCTTATTCTTCCTTCTTCCTCATATCAACTTAATCCTCCCTTTATTTTCGTTGATTTTTTGTTAATGACTCTTACGAATGCCCGCACAAATCAAATTCGTACTCTCTGACGCAATTTCGTCTCCGCTACAGTTACCGAAAACGAAAAAGCGTAGCAATTTTTGACATATTTCAACATTAAAAATTAAGGATAGGAATATCTAGAATATTATGGAAATGAAGTTTCTTCTCACCGAAAGCTCTTCAGAACTTGTCTTGAGTTGCGGCTTCTAGACCGTCATTTGCGCTTTTCTGTTCGTGCCCCGTCACTATGAACAGGGCGAGGCTTCTCTTGATGAGGAGAAATCTCACCCTTCTCTTGATAAGGAGAGATCGAGAGAGAGGAAGTAAATGCGACATTTAACTCACCCCCAATAACTCTAACCTGTTGGATCTAATCAAGTCGTAACACGCGTGGTTAAGTGCGGGGAGGTCAGCTGGCTATAATAATCATGTAAGATTAGGGAGAATAATGAAGGTTTAATTAATTTAATTAAACTTATAACTTCGTCATTTTATGTTTTCTCATCCATTTAAAATTCATGCATTGTGTTATATATCAAATTAATTGATTCGACGTGTAGAATTTTATAAAATTACTTTGATTGAGTTTCTGGGGATGCAAAATTTGGAGTACGTTTTAGAAGTGTCAAAATTTTACCTTATTCTCAAAACTGGGTATTACAGCTTTCTTGACACGGGGGCTAGCGGGCTAAACTTATTTGACCCTATTCAACGGGAACCTTTAAGGTGTAGGGGTCGAACCGACCCCCACCTCTCTCTTCATTAGGTGGGGGTGATTTCCTCTTCTATTTTTTTGCCTATATATCTTTTATAAATATGTGTTTTTGGTATTGGGGTTTAGTTTTTTGTGATTTCTGTGCGAACAACCGTCAGCTTCCCCTCTTTTCTCTTAGGGTTGTATTCGACTGCTAGAATGTGCTCCAGCTGTAACTTAAGCAGAGGTGGTGATCGTTTCCAAAGGTTTGAGAGATGCTCTGGCTGTAACTCCATACTGCGGAGGCACTTATCTTCAACCCTCTCCTCGACATCCCCACTTTCCAATTTTCCACTGCCAGCCACCCCAAATCTCCACTTCCCCCCCCCTGCACTACTGCCCAATCTTCTCTTGATGCCATAACCCTTCTACCACCCCTTCTTCTTGTGCTTGCTAATTCACCCACTCCCCATCTTCTTAATTGCTGCCGTCTAGCCGTAATTACAATACCCCTTCCTTATTGTCGTAACTCCACTTCTAACCCTCTGACCTACTATTTTATCCCAGTATTCCCCCGTCATTCAAAAGCATACTACACTTCCCAGCCTCATCTCCCACCTCACCTACTCCCCACCTGCAGTTCAGCTTTCCTGTGGTCTGCATCCCCACTGGGTTGGCCATCAGATAGCCACCCCCCACCCCCAACTGTTGGCCCCAAACAGTCTGGCCGCCAATCCCTCCCCTGCTATCCACAACTCATCGTCGTTGGATCTTGTATTATGTTGTATTTTCTTTCGTGTTTTGAGTCTTTGATTGTAATCTCGTTTTTGTGAGCAATAAAAATTTTATTTTCCTTTCAAGTTTTGGGTTAACTCCGGTATTATCTCCCCTCCTTATAAAAATTACATCATTAAAATTTCTGAATTATTTAAATATAGAAGGATATTTATGTTGCATCTCTTCTTTTTTTCCCCATGTTACTTTTTTTTTCAGGCTTGTATTTCCAGTTTATCTTAGCAAAAAGAATTTGCTTATTCCTCAACTTCTTAATATTTATTTCTAAAGTGTTTTAATGCTCCTCAATATAATTTAGATTTTTTTGTACTTCGATATCATCATGTAAATTCTTTTTGCTCTGAATTTGAAACTCATTTTCTTAGTATTGAAATGTGAAACACATTATAGATATCTGACATACCAACAAGGCTAGCCTGTAAGCAACTGGATCAATTATATCTATAATTTCAAATGGATCGATGTATCTAAGACTCAACTTGTTTCTATGGCCAAATCTGACTCACCTTTCATTTGTTTGACTTTTAAAAATAAAAAATCACCAATTTTAAATTCTATTGTTTATATTTTGGGTTATAATATTTCTGTTGTCGATCCTGAATAGATTTCAATCTGTCTCTGATTAACTTGATTTTCAATTTGTCTCTGATTAATTTGATAATATTTGACTTTCATCCACTTTAACCTAACTTAATGGAGTTTTGTATTTTATGTCATATAGTACTTCATAAAAAAGTCATTTTGACACTAGATTGATAGCTATTATCATATGCGAATTTGATTATCGGGATGTGATCTTCCAAATTGTCTCTAAAGTCAATGACACAGCACCTTAACAAATCTTCGAACATCTGAATCATCATTTCTGATTGTCTATCGGTTTATGGTTGAAATGTCGTGTTAAAATGCAAATGTGTATCCAAGCCTTGTTGAATACCTTTCTACGATCTGGATGTGAATCTTCCATCTCTGTCACAAAAGATAACTTTTGGAATTTTGTGCAATTTGATAATTTTTTTTCATGTAATTTGACCAATTTTTCGACTAAATTTGTCTATCTTATTCATAAGAAATGAATTGACTTTATTTGTCTATCAATAATGACTCAAATACTGTCGTGACCATGCCTAGTCAGAGAAATCCTATAATAAAATTCTAGAAATTTATTCTCATTTCCATTCAGGTACATGCAATGATTGTAGCAATCTGTTGGATCTATGTTGCACCTTTACAATTTGATAAACTTGACATTTAGATACATATTTTGTAATAGCATTCTTCATATATGGCCACGAAAATATCAATTTCAAATTCTTGTATATTTTAGTATTTTCTGGATGAATTGTGTAACCTGAACGACGAGCTTCATGTTTGATTTTCTATTTCAAATTAAAATCAATAAGTACTCATAACTGTTTCTTATTTCTGATTATACGATCTTCATCAACAGTGATATCCAACTTTTTTTCTGATTAAAGTTATTTCAGGAGTTTTAGATATTTACTATTAACTTTCTGGGCTATCTTGATTTAATTTATTAAAATTTGTTGCAATACCAGCTGATGTAAATATCCCATATCACTTGATCTTCTAACTTTTAATTACAATCCTTGTTGCATTACATAAATATCGACAACTACATTTGCTCGTCAAGGACAATATTGCATATCCAAATCATAGTCTTTAATTAACTTTAGCCATTTCCTTTGCCTCAGATTCATCTATTTTTGTGTGAAAATTTACTTCAAAATTTGATGATCTATGAAGACTTCACACATCACACCATATAAGTAATGTCACTAGATCTTGAAAGCAAATACTACAACAACTAATTTCAGATTATATGTCGGATAATTTCTCTTATGTGGTTTGGATTGTCTGGGTGTATAGGCTATCACCTTTTTATTTTGCATTCAAAAACATCCTAAGCCTCTTATTGACACGTTCATTCAACTGGGAACAACTTGAAGCTCTCTAAAGGCTTCTAGGATAATATTCCTAGTTTTCTATCGGCCTTCTTGCACATCAAGATATTCTTTCATATGCTCTCATTTATCTCAGTAGGAAGAATCAACATTCGATAATGGACTTTGGAGCATCTGACTACATGACATGTGATGTCACTGTTTTTTCAATTCTAACTTATGAAATGCTGCATTTAGAATCGTAGATGACTCCCTCTCATCTGTGGAAGGAAGAGGAAGTGTGAAACTCATTAATGATCTTATTCTTTAATTTGTGATTTATGTTTCTAAACTTAACTGTAATTTACTGTTTATTAGTGAACTCACTCATGAAATGAATTGTTATTAAATTTTTCTATAATTTGTGTGAATTTTAGGTAATGGACTGGGGGAAGTTAATTGGCAATACTGATATATATCATAGACTTTATCTGCTCACTCGGACTTACAGTTATGAGGGTCGTCTTATCATTCATAATCCTTTGAGTAGAGTCAAGTCTTGTATCTGAGTATGTTTCACCTTGGGCATTCTAATTTCTAGTATTTTGAAAAATTGAATCCTCATTTGTCTGTCAACAAAAAAGTCTAATTCTTATCAGTGTGTAATTTGCTAACTTGCTAAACATACTCAACAAGTATATCCAAGCTTAAAATACCAATCAACACATCCCTTCTCCATGGTTCATAATGATATATGGGGGCTCTCAAAAATAAAAAAATACAAATTGGGCTAGGTGGTTTGTCATCTTCATTGATAATCATACTAGAACTACCTGAACATTTCTCATGTAGAAAAATTTTGAAACTACTAGCATATTTAGAACTCTCTGCAATATAATTCTTACTCAATTTCGTAGGAAAAATTAAATTTTCAAAACTGATAATGCAAAAGACTATTACAACTCCACTTTCAGCTCTTATCTATCCAAAAGTGACACCATTCATATAAGTTTTTGTGTTGACACAGCCCAACAAAATTGTGTGATTGAGCGAAATAATAAGCATCTTTTCGAGGTCCGTTCAATTCCATTAACTAATAATGTAACTAAACACTTCTGGGGGATGCATTTGTCACATCCACTTATCTCATAATTTGGATGGCCAGTAAAGTGCTAAATTTTAACGAACTTCTCAACACCCTCATAAATTCCTACCCTCACATTTAGTCTTTTACCTTTAATCCACTAAATCTTTTTATTGTGTCGCTCTTGTTTATCTACATTAATCACATTAGACCAAACTTGATCCCATCTCAATCAAATGTGTCTTTATTGGTTATTCTTCAGACAAAAAAAAAACATATAAATGCTACCTTCCAGAAACACAAAAATTCAACAAATCTATGAATGTCACATTTTTTGGAAACAAATCATATTGCCTTAAATCTAAAATTCAGGGGGAGCGTTGGAAAAGAATATCTAATTCAGGGTATCATTCAAGAACCTCAACCTCCCATCCCTTATGTCCATGTTGAACCGACTCTCGTTATCACTATCACTAATCAACCTGAAAATGAATCTACTTCCCTAGTAAATCCTCCCACAGCTCCAACTGTAAATCAAGAAATCTGTGTGTGCACTAAAAAGTAAAAGCTTAGTGAACCTGTAAGGGGCATTATGCAAAATAAAGAATGCAAATCACCAGAACCAACTCTGCACATCTCAGATATTCACACAGAGGCTGAGTTAACACATCATGAGAACCAAGAGGAAGATGGAGCATAAGAATGCACTAAATACCCAATAGAAAAAGTTGTGACCTATGCAAAATTATCATCCTCTCACAGTTCTTTTATTCAAAATTTGGATAATATGCATGTCCCAAATTAAATCCAAGATGCCTTATATTTTCTTTCTTAAAAGAAGGTTGTAGAATAGGAGATTCTTGTTCTTGAAAAGAATAGTGCCTGGATCACAACTACTCCGCTACCTGAAAATAGAACTATAGGGTGCAAATGGGTATTCAGTGTTAAATATAAAACATACGAGATTGTAAAATGGTACATGACTAGATTTGTAGAATAGTTCACTTAGTCCCATGAGATTGACTATCCGGAGACATTTACGCCAGTGACTAAATACAACACAACAAGAGTTACTACGATTGGCTGTCAACTAGGACCGACTCTTACATCAACAAGATATTAAAACTACTTTTCTTAATGAAGATTTAGAGAAAAAAGTATAAATGGAGATAACTCCAGGATTAAGGAACAACACAAATAGTTAGCTATTGTGCAAATAAAAGAAATTATTGTATGGGTTGAAATAATTTTCAGAATATGGTTTGAAAGGTTCACCAAGACTATTCTTGCCAATGGATACTATCAGTGTCAAGTTGATCACACATTAGTTATGAAATCAAATCAAAAAGGTTTAATAGCCTTCCTTATTGTATATGCAGACGATATTATTCTTACAGTCAATGACAAAAGAAATTGAAACAATTAAAAAAAATAAGGACGGCTAAGTTTGAGATCAATGATCTGAGACCTTTAATATACTTCTTTGGAATAAAAGCTATTAGATCCAAAGAAAGCATTGTTATATCCCAGAAAAAATATACTCTTTTTATTGAAGGAGATAGGAATGTTGGGTGTAAAACAACAGAAACTTATATGGATCCCGATCGAAGAGCATCAAAAGGAGAGGATAACACCCCGATTAAAAAAGATAGGCATCAAGGACTTATAAGGAAATTTATTTGTTTGTCACATATCAGACATGACATAGTTTTTTTTGTGGGTGTATTGAGCCAACATATGAACGATCCAAATGAAGAACATCTAGAATTGGTCTTTCGAATTTTGAGGTACTTAAAGATGATTCTAGGATGTGGATTGATATTCATGAAGACTGAGAATCATAACATTGAGATCTTGGCTGATACTGTCTAGACAAGAGAATTGACTAAGAGAAAATCTACCACGAGTTACTGTTTATTTGTATGGGGTAACTTGGTTACTTGGAGAAGTTAAAAGCAAGTTGTGACAAAAAGTAGTGCAAAATATGAGTATTGTGCCTTGATTCTAGGAATTTATGAATGGATGTGGCTAAAGAAATTACTTGTGGAACTACACATAGAGAACAAAAATACTATTAAGATGTTCAATGATAAGTCAATCAACCACCTATATGTCAAAGAATTCGGTACACCATGATCGAACCAAACATATAGAGATTGACAGTCACTTCATCTTTGAGAAAGTCAATGGAGGGATTGTTCTACTAAGTTATATCCCAACTCAGTATCATATTGCTGACATTCTTAATAAAGATCTTTCTTGGCATCACTTTTGTGATCTCAACAGCAAATTTGAGATGTATGACATATACAACCCAACTTGAGGGGAAGTGCTGATATGCATGCATTGTGTATCATATGGGCCCACTCACGATTTAGGAAACTGTGGTCAGCTGCGACATTTGAGGGGGAGAAATTATTTTCCCTTAATTATTCATTAATGTGTTTTATTTCTTTCCTTCTTTTCATGATGGTTGATTTACCTCTAATTGTATTAGGTTTAGTCAGAGTTGTATATAAACTTGTTATTTTATTGCATTAGATGAATGAAGAAAATTAGAGTTTTTTCCTCTAAGAAAGTTCCTCCTAAACCCCACAGCTTTAAATATGGAATTATCAATTTATTTTTAACCTTGATGAAGAATAGAAGAAACCTCAAATACTCTAGGTGATACAAATCTAAATCAATATGTGAATATTTGATCTAATCCACGTTCCATGGATTCTGTTAGTGGAGTTCTTGAGTAAGCATGCTGAAGCCATTCTCTTGTACTTTAATGTTTTTTAATATGCTGTACAATCTTTCATTGGAGAACTGTTCTCGCTTGTTTTGTGATACTTGACGGTATGCAGTCAACAAAGCTTTTGTCCCTTTTTTTCTGTTGGGGAATATGAATAAATACTTTCTTTTTTAAAAAAAAATTCTTGCATTATGCTTAATAAAATGATCTTTTTAGCCGATTTTCTATGTACTGACCTATTTTTAACAAAATTTCTAAATATTTCAGTGGACGTCATGCTTTGAAATCAAAACTCACAGAGGTTGGCTTATATTTGTTTGTTTGGATTTGACTCTTCAGTTATAGATTCTTATGCTTAGATTTTCGTAATACGACATGTGTGTTCTTTTTCAATGTTCTCAGTTGGGCTATGATGTATCGGGAAAGGAACTTGATGATGTCTTCAAGCGCTTTAAAGAGATTGCTGAGAAAAAAAAGGTGAGGAGAAATTGAATATCAGCATTATAATGCTTAAAGAACATTTAATTCTTGCTAAGGTCATTCTTGAGGATTTGAAAGCAAAAATAATTATAAAAAATGCATATTTATGAAATTAAGAAGGTTCATGAATGTAGGAAAATAAGCTGTACGGAGAAACATTTCCGTGTACTTTTATTTGGGTTTGTTTCATGATTGTTCATCATAATCGTCATCATTAGAAGTTAGAATTTCAACTTTCATATTTTGCAAACTGATTTTTCCATGTAGCATTCACGAGGGCCTATAAACTCAATTGGATAAACTTGTCAGTGAGATGCATTATTTATTAATTTTGTTGTGTAGGAGTACTCAAATCAAGTGCAATTTTCTAAACATTTATAATGTGGCATCGCGAACAATCTCAATGGCTTTTGTGTAAAATTAATACACGTCTAAATTTCTTTAATGACTAGAAATGTTGTGACCACATTGGGTTGAATTAGCTCTTAGCTTTTAGATTGACATCAATAATTTTGATATTATTGTTGAAGGTAATAACATACAAACTAATTGCTCGAGGAGAATCTTTGCTTAACAAATAAATGGAAAAAACCTCCATCCCTTGATTGAAAACTACATCAAACTAATGTAAGGAAGGTCTTTGGATGGCTTACTTTTTGTTGTCCATTTCGGTAGACGTTTCTAGGATTTTCCTTTTTCTTCGTTGTGATGTTAAAGTGGTACATATGATGCTTGGATATAAACTGGAGTTAGAATCATTGATAGGACATGTGCCTTGAGAAGTTCCAATGATTTATGGTACCATTACTCCAGGTTCAGTTTGAACTTATATTTAACTCTTTATTAATGCAGAAGCATTGCATTGTTTTTTTTTTCTCGTCACTCTATTATTTAATCTGTAGTAGTCCTCTTTTTTTTTGTGCTATAATATGTTTAGGTCTGTAATGTTATTGATAATGAAGTAGCTGTGTTTCTCATGTTATTTGCCATCATGTTTCTTTTTTTTTTTAAAAGATGCTTGGAAGAATTTTGAAGGGACTCTAGTGTTGGTTCTTGGAGTTTTAAGTAAACTCTGTTGGGAAAGAAAGCAGTTGAACAATCTTGTCACACTAGGCCTTTGGAACAGCATTTGATATGCTGAATTATGACCTGCAGAAGTAAGCAAAGACTTGTCACACTTACGTCTTTGGAACAACATTTGATATGTTAAATTTTGACATGTCTTAGATGTGCTATCACTGCTTGTCCATTGGCTTAGAATTTTCAAAACCGAGAAAAAACGGTCAGATGGTGAAATCAAATTAATTGAAATTTTTATTGCTGTCAATTAATGTTCCAAATTATGGAAAGATCCTTTCACAATTAATAATTAAATCATTTTATCGATAAAACATACATGAATGTTTAATTATCTTTTGCTCATTTAGTTGTTTTTTTTAAGTATTTCCTCTTCTATCACTCCTTTTATAGCTCAAGGTTTGGATCTAAAAGTGTTAGTTCAATTTTTTTGAGTTTTTAACGGCTCAGGAAAGACTCATGCAATTTATTATTCAAATACGATCATTCAAAAAAAGGTTGTAACATTCAATTATACGGCATTATATTTTTTTTTCAATTTTATATCATTTTTTTAAACACTGTCGTTACCAGTCCCAAGCCCGGATGCAAAAAGGTGGAGGGTTGCGTTAGGTAGTCGACAGCCAGCATAAAACTTGTCGAAAAAAGTAAAATCATGACATGAATCATTTTGATCATTGTGTAAGTGCTAGGGCGTCCCTTAGAAGCGATGCGTTGTATAGCCTGAATACAGTGAAAAGTGTGTAAGGGCTGCTACACCGGCGCTCGGGTGTAGTGTTAAATAAACAAGGGTTCTCACATTACGGACGAATGCGGGTAAAGAAGTTAGTCCATGAAACTAATGAAACTAATATTAGGATAGGATCTTGGAATATATGCACTCTCAATGGTAAATTAATGGAATTAGTTGATATTATAATTCATAGGAAAATTAATATCTTATTTATTCAAGAAACTAAGTGGGTTGGAGAAAGACTAAGG
Organism: Phalaenopsis aphrodite; assembly: GCA_003013225.1. Classification (NCBI taxonomy): domain Eukaryota; kingdom Viridiplantae; phylum Streptophyta; class Magnoliopsida; order Asparagales; family Orchidaceae; genus Phalaenopsis; species Phalaenopsis aphrodite. The sequence goes on along the minus strand of NEWO01000152.1, from coordinate 116,782 downwards.
AGATTGATAATTTAGGTTTTAAAGTTTGGTATTCGGGTAAGAGTCACACTAGAAATGGTGTAGGTGTAATTATAGATAAGAGTTTGAAAGTTAATCTTGTAAAAATTAATAGAGATGGTGATATAATTATAACCCTTAAGATTATCATTGATACTAAGATTTTTAATATTATAAGTGTTTATGCTCCTCAAGTAGATTTAGATACAGGATCTAAAGATAAATTTTGGAATGACTTAGAAGACTTAATACAAATGATACCTCTTGAAGAAAAAATTTTTATTGGAGGAGATTTGTCGGTAGAGTGGTAGAAGATTTCAGAAATATTCATGGTGGCTACGGTTTTGGAGTAACTAATGAAGAAGGTAGAGTTATTTTAGATTTTGCTTTAGCGTATGATTTTGTTATTACTAATACTTTATTCCAGAAAAGGGATGAAAATCTTATTACTTATAAGAGTGGATCTAATAAAACACAAATTCATGATTTTTTTATGAGAAGAAGAGATCTTCGTGATTGTAAAGATTGTAAGATCATTCCAAGTGATAATTTAAATACCCAACATCGTTTATTAGTTTTAGATTTCAAAATTAAGAGTTGTAAAATAAAAAATACTAAGACTCATCATTGCAGAATTATATGGAGAAACTTAAAAGACCCAAATAAAATTATTTTCATGAGTAAAATTCAAGATTTTGAAATTTGGGATATTCATGAATAAACAAATGTGATGTGGGATAAAGTAACAAACACTATTAAATAATGAGCAAAAGATGTTCTTGGAGAATCAAAAGAAAAAATATTTACAAATAAAAATGGTGGTGGAATAATAATGTGCAATAGAAGATAAAATATAAGAAGTTATGTTATAAAAATTGGTTTAAATGTAAAAACTTAAATAACTGGAAAAAAATATCAAACGGCTCGTAGGGAGTCTAAAAGAACAATCGATGACGCTAAAAATATTGCTTTTAATGATCTTTATAATATATTAGATACTAAGGAGGGTGAAAAATATATGTATAAACTAGTCAAACAAAGAGAAAAGAAAAGTAAAGATTTAACTCAAGTAAAGTATATTAAAGATGAAAATCAAAAAGTACTTTTCTTAGAAAAAGATATTCAACAGAGGTGGGTGAGTTACTTTGATAAACTTTTTAATGAAGTTTCTGAAAATTCGATCGACCTTAGTGATTTTAATATCGTGAATAATAATAAAACATATCATTTCTACTGTCGCATTAGCAAAAAAGAAGTTGAGGAGGCTTTAAAGAAAACTAAGGGTGGAATATCTGTAGGACCTGATGAAATCCCAATTGAAGTGTGGAAATATTTGGGTGATTTGGGAGTTTCTTGGCTTACTAAACTCTTTAATATTATTTTAAAAACTAAAAAGATGCCTGAGGAGTGGAGGAAGAGTATTTTGGTCCCCATTTTTAAGAATAAAGGGGATGCACAAGAGTGTGCAAATTATAGAGGAATTAAGTTGATGTGTCATTGTTTAAAATTGTGGGAGAGGGTAATTGAACATAGTTTAAGACGCATCACAAAAATTTCTCATAATTAATTTGGATTTATGTCGGGCAGGTCTACTATGGAAGCTATACATTTATTGAGAGGTTTGATGGAGAAGTTCAGAGATAATAAGAAGAATCTACATTTGATTTTTATTGATTTAGAAAAAGCTTATGATAAGGTTCCAAGAGATATCGTTTGGAGAGTTCTCGAGAAGAAATGTGTTGATATGACTTATATTCAAGTCATTAAAGATATGTATACTAAAGCTGTTACTTGTGTTCAAACTGAAGGAGGATTGACAAAATATTTTCCTATTTCTGTTGGATTACATCAGGGATCAGCTTTAAGCCCATATCTTTTTGCTTTAGTTATGGATGGTCTTACTAGACATCTACAGGAGGATGTACCTTGGTGTATGCTTTTTGCTGATGATATTCTTCTCGTGGATAAAACGAGAGAAAAAGCCCAGGAAAAACTCGAATGGAGGTCTACATTGGATTCTAAAACTGAATACATGGAATGTAATTTTAGTAGTAATAGCTCTAGTGACAGAAGTGTGACTTTGGGTGATCAAATTATTAAAAGGTGTGAACGATTTAGATATCTTGGGTCCGTTGTCCAAAGCGATGGTGATATAAATGGGGATGTTAATAGTGGAATTCTAGTTGGTTGGTTGAAGTGGAGGAATGCTTCGGGCCTTTTTTGTGATAGAAAAGTACCGCTAAGACTGAAAGGAAAATTTTATAAGACGGTGGTGAGACCTGCAATGCTCTATGGAGCTGAATGTTGGCCTTTAAAAGAGAAGCATAATAATAAGTTAAGTGTTGTCGAGATGAGAATGATTAGGTGGATGAGTGGCTTTACACTTAGAGACAAAAAGCGGAATGAATATATTCGTGATAGGGTTGGTGTAGCTCCTGTGACAGACAAAATAAGAGAAAGTCGTCTTAGATGGTTTGGTCATATTAAACGTCGAACATTAGATGATCCGATTAGGAGAGTAGATGTTTTAGATTCGACTTGTGTTAAGAAAGGCAGAGGTAGACCTAGGAAGACTTGGGCTTGTTGATTAAAAATGATCTTAATTTATTAGAACTAAATGAAAATATGACACTAAATAGAACGCAATGGAGAAAAAGGATTCATGTAGCCGACCCACGTAGTGGGATTAAGGCTTTGTTATTGTTGTTGTTGTTGTTTTATATCATTTTTTATAATACATCAATTACACGAGCACCATCTAAATTGTGCTAATTAAAGTACATCAATATTAATTAATTTTTCAATTTACATGCACATGTACCTTAGCTTCGCCAATTAATTTTTTAAAAAGGTGACCTATATCAATTAACATACACGTGCAAGGATAAATTTAATGTGTATCATTCACATTTTCATTTATTCAGTGGATAATATACATCTCTCATAAATAATGCATAAAAATTAATCATGATGTAAAACTTGTAACATTCATATTGATTGGACATTATAAAATAACAGATGAATCAAAATAAATTTGTGCTATTTAAACAAATATAAATTACTATCCATCTTGTTGGTTTAGAAGAGTAAAAAATGCTACTATAGTTTAGAAAATTTCTCACCTCAATCTTTTAATATGAAAATACTATTTATTGATCCCAACTTCGTTCTTGATCCTATATACTAGTTATTCCTATTCGTCAGTAATTGAAGAATGAAACACTAATGAAATATAATTATTTTATCTTTCTATTTATTTAACTTTGCTAGTTATTGTTCTTTCAAACCTTAAAAAAAACTTGCTTTAATTCTTCATTTTATCTCTACTATTTTTATTCTTATTACTTATGAGGAATTAAAATTATAAATCAGCTCTATTAATTTGATTGATGACAATTTTACAATGATCTTTTCTTCATGGAACGTTTTGCAATCTCTCACTAAATTTGTATTCATAATTTTTTAATATTTTCAGGGGCATTTATGTACAAACCACCCAATTCCTATGTATTTACATATATATCTTATGAACTCAATTTTTACATTTATACAACTCAAATATCTATTTTACATAAAAATACTACTTTAACTTTAAAAAGGTGAAATACATATTTTCATGTATAGTTAAATAATTTCTATGACAATTATGATCTAGAGCTTCTTCTGACAAAAATCTCTTTAAATAATTCTTCAAAATTGCCACCGTGCTTAATCTTTTCTCCCATTCTTGCTTTTTCTCACCATACCAATCAGGCATGATACAACTCTAGGATGGTCCTTCTTGTTCTACACGCATGCTTTGGCACTTCACCTTAGCCTGTGCTCTTGTCTGCTTGATCCCACATGCTGATTTCCGAACACGCAAGATTGCAGACGTCGCTTTTGGTGCTATCAGCCAACTTCACATGCACTCAATTCATCATTAACCACTCAGGTTGTGGTTCAATTTTTGCCATTGCCTCACTGAAATACTTTTCTGCTTGCAATGTGCATTTGCGGCTTTTTGTTTCATATAATGCTTGTAGCTCATCGCCTCTTGCTTGATCTCACCTTCCTCTTCTGCTCGTGGTGCCTCTCTTCTTGTGGTTCAAAGCGCCACAGGCTTCATAGCCCTCTCCTCTTAATAACGAGGAACCGAGTTGATCCATATCTTCCTCGCTTTATCTCCTGTCTCATCTTCTCCCCTTCATCTCCTTGTTGTTCAATAGACATGAGATTACCAGGCATGTCTAAGTGAGCACTTTCTCTGTGGTGTCAAACAGACCCCATTTTGATTGAGGTGTTTTAATACTTAAAATGTTGACGCTCATTATTTTTTAAGGAAATGCAATTTGAAAAGAGCATCGATTATTAATCTCTGTTGGAAAGAAGTTTCTTAAATGTACGGGCAACAATTAAGTTCTAGATTAATAAATCTTGTAAATGAAGAACAATTAATCCAAGAAAAAGAGAGAAGATTCTAATACTTATTACTAAGAAGGTCCAGCAGCAATTATCAATTGTCATTAGCTTGGGAGATATTACAATATGTAATATAGACACTTCAATGTTGACTTATTTTCTTAACGTTTCAAGTAAAAGATACATGTGCGAATTGCTTTTCCAACATTTGATTTTTTCATACCAAAATCTACTTTTCTATTTTGTTACTGATGGTAATCTGTTCTTGATGTTAAATCTTGGATTAATGGTTTAAAAGTTTTGTAATGATCAATTGATTGAATGCCTTTTGTTTATTTTATTTTATTTTAACTTACCTTGCGTCTTCAAAGGAATCCACTAGTTCTGAGTTTTTTCTTTTATTTAATTCCTTTAGCTTTTCGTTATTGTAGATTTCCAAAACGTAACAAATTAAAGTCCAATTAATTTCTTCTCGTTCAATAAACTATTTGATTGAAGAATAATTTTGTGAACATGAAATTCATTAGTATATTGTTAATAAGCAGTGCTTTTTTTTTCAGCGTGTATCTGATGATGATATCGAAGCGCTGATTTCAAATGAAATCTTCCAACCTAAAGTCATTTGGTCGCTTAGTGATCTTCAGGTAGTCTCTAAATGAGCTAATATATCTGTTCATTCTTTTTTCATGTACAATCCCCCTTTCTGCAAACAGGTTACATCTGGAACACTAGGCCTTTCTACCGCAACTGTTAAGCTTATTGATTCGGAAGGGGTAGAGAGGATTGCTTGCTCAGTTGGAACTGGCCCTGTACATGCTGCTTACGAAGCAATTAATAGTATTGTCCAGGTGATGCTTAGAGCTGCAAACTTTTTGCATTTTTTGTCCCTAATTTCCGGTCATATATATCAATTTTTGATGCTTGAAACATATAAGAAATAAAGTTTTATAGAAGTTTGATCTGAGTTTTACGTATTTACCTGCTCTGAAAATTTTCCTTCCACTCTCTTAAGAGAGTTTTGTGTGGCTTCAAGTCAATTGTAGAAAAGAAATTAAATATTTTAGAAAAAATATATCTAAGATTTCTACTTCATTTTTTTAAGACTATATGATCTAATTTTAGGCTTTTATTTTCATATGACCCTTTGATTAATTATCTTTTTAATAATAAGAAAAAACTTGAAATTAAAATTAGTTGGTAGATGCGAAGTGCTTAGCGTACATTAGCAATAATTTTGTTTTGGGATAGAAATGGTGGGGGTAATTATGACGAGCCCATTTAAGGTTCCAATAATTTTATTCTGAGGCTATCTTGGACCATGGTTTGCCTACTAAAAAATGGTTGTCATCGCAACCTGAAGAAAAATGTGGAATGAAATTCAGGCTTCTCTTTCATTGAGCACACTAACTAATATATATATATATATATATATATATATATATATATATATATATATATATATTGAACTTTGGCTTCTCTCCAAGCTGAGCTAGCTTGGAGCAACTGAACCGGTTTAGCTTGGAAGAAAGGGTCCCAATCGGCCCTATTGAACTAGGCTTACCGCCCTTTAGGAGTGGGGTTGCCCCCTCTTAATTACCTAGTATTATTTATGTGTTGTTTCATGTTTTAGATCAGTTTTTATGGTGTTTTTGCCAGGACAACAGTCGATGTCACCTGTTTTCCCTCTTAGGACTGTATCCGAGGTTGAGTGGTGCTCCGACTCTATCTTACTCTGAAGTGGTGATTTTCCTCTACTTTCTTCTCCCACAGCCTCCTTGCTACCACCCTCAGCCCTCCTACCCATAGCTGTCTGGTAACCCGCTGGGTGGTCCCTTCAGCTGCAATTCTCCCATCTGTCACCCACTGTTGTGTTGTTCATGCCTTCATCCTAACCTACTACCTATAGAATGTCTTGTGGTAGTTGTCGTCATCACCAACCATCCTCCAGCCTTCATCCCTTCCCTGCTACTATCTAACTGGCGACCATCCTCCAGCCTCAATCCATTATCCAATCCCCTGCCTGTTGTCTTGCCCTTCTCTATCCATCACTACCCTCTACTTCCCTTCAAACCATAGCAATACCACCCTCGACTTAAGCCCTAATTCGAGTGTGTTGTGTCCTGTTATTTCCTATTTCAAAGTGTCTTTCATGGTAACCCCTATTTGCTTTTGAGTAATAAAATGTGTTTTCACTATTGTGGTTTGGGTTAACTCATATATCATTTGGTATCAACGATAGCCTGGTTTTTTTACCCCCCCAACACACACACAAGTTCTTTTTGTTTCCCATTTCAATACCCTCTTCCACTCCCACCAATCCAAACCATAACCATGATTCCAAGGTGAGACATGTCAGAGTTAGCTCTGATATCATATATGCATTGTAGAATCAATATATACAAAAATCTGGAAAAAGGAAATAATAAACTTAAATATTATATTCCTAAATTTGATTCCTTTATCGATGGATTTATTATATTCCTATTTTTTTGTAATTAAGTGTTTGTATTTCAACACTCCCCCTTAAGTTGTTGAATAGATATTTTATCCTTTTCTAGCTTGGAGAAAAATGTTGAGAAGTCGTAAACATTATGTCCCTTTGTAAACACGTCCAAGTTGTTCATTTGTAGACACGTAGGGAGTACAAATCAATTTATTGTCCAACTTCTCCTTTATAAAGTGTTTATCAATCTTGATATGCTTTTTCCTATCGCGTTTCATTAGATTATTAACAATACTGATGCAAACTTGTCACATTATAGTCTCATTGGTTTCTCTCATTTTATATTGAGTTCTTCAAGGATTATCTTCAACCATAGTAGCTCACACACACTGTTGTGGGAGCGCCTCGCGCACTGTCGTGGGCGTGAACGACATCGCATCTCGAATGCGAGAAGTCCCGTGCAAGCAGCGACTGACTGCTTTGATTGGATTGAACCTCTCAAGGTTTTTTTTCCTTCTGAGGAGTTGACCAGTTTTCGTGGGCCACTTTTAATTATAATTTTATTATACATTTATTTATGTATTAGTCTTAGGTTAGTTTTTCATGTGTTTTGTTTAGGACAACCATTGACGTCTGTTTTTCTCCCTTCAAAGGTTGTATCCAAGGATTAAGTGGTGTTTTGGCCGTACCTCTCTCTCGAGGTGTTGAATATCTTCCTGGTCTGTTTCACCATCTTACCACAATACTCTTGACCGCCCTCAACCGCTGCAGCCGCCCCGAGCAGCACTCATTTGCTGTTTTTCTTTGCAGTTTTTCAATTCCAGCCCTTCTTGCTCACTGGACAGCCACCTCTTATTGTCCTCTACTCCACAACCCTTCTGTTACACTGTCTCAACCCTCTGCTTCACTGCCAAAGAAATTCTAGCCCCTCCTTTCGCTGTCTCAAGCATCCACAACTCATTTCAGCTATCTATTTCTACTCACCAACCACCTAGCTGACCTCCACCACTCATGTTTCGAGCTCTAGTGCGAGTTTGTGTCATGTTTCTTGTAATTTTCCTTTCAATTGCGTTTGCTTCTAACTGACTATTTGCTTTCAGTTATTTGTGGTTTGAGTTAACTTTGGTAACATACATCCTAAGCCGTAGCCTTGAACTCTGCTTTTCGCTTGATTGAGCTATCATATTTTATTTCTTACTTTACGTGGTTAGATTACCACCTAAAAACGTGCAATAACCTGTTGTGTAACGTCTACCAACCAGAGATTCCGCATAGTATGCATCAATGAATGCTTCAAAAATCAACCTCTCACTTCTCTTGAATAAAATTTTTGACTTTATGTAGAATTGTGCATGAAGTAACCTACTACATTTACAACATAGGCAATGTGGAGTTGAGCGTATGCCAAATATTTTAACTTCCCAACCAATTTCTGGACTAGAAACCCTTTTTTATCAACTGCCTTATGATTATTCCTTTGTCCAAGTTTGTAATTGGGATCAATCAGAATTGAAGTGGGCTTTCACGCTAATTTAGTAGTTCCCTTCAAGAGGTCAACCACATACTTTTATTGGGAAATAAAGATGTCTAGTCGAGATCGAGTTGCTACTATCTCGTGAAAGTATTTCGAGCTTCCCAAGTAGTTGATTTCAAACTCTTTTCCCAAGCATTTTTTTATGATTTCATTTTCTTTGTCATCGTTCTTAGTAATATTTATTCATCAACATCACCAGAAGAGCACTAACTCCCCCTAAACTCATGTGTTGATGAATGGCGTATGATCACCTTGACTTTGCCTATATCCGGTATTAAGAATCACCTTTGTACACTTGTCGAACTAAGCTCTTGGAGACTATTGAGTCCATATGTTTTTTTAAGCTTGCAAGCCTTGTTCCCTTTTATCTTTTCTCCAAAAGCATGGATGAATTTCCAATATATATGTCTCTTCGTCTAAATCACCATGAAGGAAGACATTTTTCACATCAAATCAGTGTAAATCTCAATTGAAATTTGTAGCTAAGGATAAAATAACCTTTACTGTATTCATTTTAGCCACTGATGCAAATGTCTCTTGATAACTTTTTCCATATGTTTGTGTGTAGCTTTTAACAACCAAACATTCCTCATATCACTATAGAGACCCATCTGATTTGAGTTTTAAGGCAAATATCCATTTGCTTTTTTATTTTTTGGTAGCTCAACTATTTTCCATATTTTATTCTTCTCAACTTCATTTCTATTCTCATAGTTTCTCTCCACACTTCATTGGATAATGTTTCATACAAGGTGTTTGGAGTTGCGATGGGAGTTTAAATTGGCTAAGAAATTTTTGTGATAAAGAGAATATGTGTGAGAAAACATTGATTTGGCCAATGGATATCTTGGATGTTCAGTGGATTCTTTTGTCCCTTTTCCTAAGGCAAGGTAAGGCATAATCAAATGGAGTAGGAGAGTAAATTGGATTTATTCATACCTCACTTTCACGATTAGAACTTGAGTTTTGGACTTGCATAAGATCAAGTTCCAGATTTCTCTTTCTCAAATACACTTGTGCATGCCTCCTAGTGTCAGCGTTTGATTCTTGTGTGAATAATTCGGACTATAGGATGGCTATTGTGAAAGTGATTTGGACTCCTTTGAAGAGTAAAGATTATAATGTGGGTAGGTCAAGAAAGAGTTAATCTTTACCTTATCTTCCTCAGTAAAACTAGACTCCCTCTGCATATAACGTTGATTGATCTTTCTCATTTATAGAGAAATTGTAGTGTAGGTGCGCATACACTTACAGCCTTTTTGTGTTGGAGAATACTCGACAAACACACACTTGATTGCTCTTAGATCTATTTATCTTTGTTATGTTTAGACACATGAACAAAAGTAGGACAATCAAAGACTCGAGGAGTAAGATCATTTGTCGTTTGAATGTAAAGATAAAATTTAGAGATGAGTTGCATAGGGGTTTGATTTCTTAATATTTTGAAGGAAAATCGATTTATAATGTGGGTTGTAGTGAGGAAAGCTTCCCTCTGTCTGCTTTTTTAACCCTATTTTGGAAGAGTAAAGCACAGGTTGTGGCAAGTGACCATTTTTTTCTCGGCAATCCCATTCTACTAAAGATATTTATGCAGGATGACTCGTGAACTATTCCTTGTAAAAAATATGATGAAATAAATTGATTAAAATAACCTTTAGCATTATCATACCAAATCCTTTTCACTTTGTTGATTATGTATCATGGCAATGAAGTTTGGAACGATAGTCATTACATTAGACTTACGTTTAAGGAGGAAAATTCATGAGACAAGTGCAATCTTCAATGAAAGAAATAAACAACCTAGCTCTTGTGACATTAGGAATTCTAGAGGGGGCCATATATATCATTGTGAATCAAATAAAAAGAAAAGGAACTTCTATTGTTGCTAATTGAATATGAAAACTTTTATGTTTCGCAAATTAACATACTTCACACTGAAATTCTCAACATTAACTTATTTAAATAAAGAGCGGAACATTATCTTTGAAATGGTAATTGAAGATGACTAAAACGAAGGCGTTGATGTAAAATGACATCTTTATTTGAAATAAAATAGCAAGACACTGAAAAGACATGCTTGATTGTAGGTGAGTATGTGGTTGATATATCAAGATAATAGAGGCCACCATTTTTCTTAGCAAGTCTAATCCTTTTCCCATAAACCTTATCTTGAAGTACACAATAAGATGGATAAAATAAGATATTACAGTTTGTATCATTGGTTAGTTTATGAATTGACAAAAGAATGGATAATTTAGGAACATCTAGTACATCTTTGAATTATAAGGTCAGCCTCAATTTAATGTGACCAACATTGGCCATTGTGCTAATATAACCATGAACAACAACAGTGTTTTTATTTCTTGGACAAGGTGAATATGTTGTGACGGGAAAGCTCTCCCCCCCTCCCCCTCCCCTTTTTTTTTATTCCTTTATTCCCAATTGAAAACGTGCACAACCCCAACTCTCTATATTAGGAATAACTCTAATATAGAAAAGTTCCTCTAATTAGATCTCCTTTAAATAGGTTTCCTAATATCAAGTTTCATTATTTCAAGTTTCCTAATATACATGGTTTAGATTTATTACTTTCCATAGCATTTCCCCTCATGTTAGAGCATAAATAATTATCATGCATGACTTGTTAGAAATATAAGTGATCCCCTAGCTCCATTAAGGGCTTTTATGAAGTTATCACCTAGTTTTTCCTTAGTCTTCACATAAGCTGCAGAAATTAGATTATGTTGAATCTTTTCGTGAACAAAATGATAATCTATCTCAATGTGTTTAGTTTGTTCATGAAAGATAGGGTTTGAGGTAACATGAATTGTAGCTTAGTTCACACCACAACTTTGTTTGAACTGCCATCTTAAAATTAATTTTGGTCAAGAGTTGCTCGATACTCATATTCAACACTCGTTCATGACATTTTGTTTCTTACACTTCCATGAGACCAAATTACCACCAATAAAAATGCAATATCCAAGAAAGGATTTGATCAATCTCGGAACTTACTCAATCTGCATTAGAAAAACATTTAATATTTTTATGACCATGATCTTGATATTAACTACTTTGTACGGGAGATCTCTTGAGGTAACATAGTATTTGTTCTAAAGCTAATCAATGATGGATTGTGGGGGGTGACAAAGTCTTATAATGTTGACAATGTAATGTCATGATGAGTTACTGTGTAGTTTAATTTTCCCACTTACTTTATATGATGTTCAAGATCATTAAAAGGCTCTCCATCTTTGGTAAGTTGTTGATTATGAAGCATCAAATTATTGCATGGTTTGACCTCTAAGTTTTCAAATTTTGTTAATAAATTCAACACATTTTCGTTGAGATAAAAAGACGTTCTTCTTGCTTCTTGATACCTCGATCGCCAAGAAGTGCTAGAAAAAGTTCAGTTCTTTAGTGTTGAACCAATTTTGAAGAAATGATTTCAATGATAAGGTGATGTGCATATAACTTCCGGTATTAATAATATATAAACATAAATCATCAATAGAATGATTCCTAAAGTAGATTGTTGATAGAGTACATTATAATCTCTTAGATTTTTCTGCATGCCAAACCCTCTACTACTTGTCTAAAATTTCCAAACCATTGTCAAGGATTTCCATACTCCTAAACCATATAGGGACTTTTGAAGATGATATACTTTTCAATCCATATGAAAACTTCCGAAGATGATATAATTTTCTAGACTCCCCTGAGCAACAAAGCAAGGAGATTGCTCCCTGTATACCTCTTTTAAAAGTTCACTATGCAAAAAAGCATTCTTAACACCGAGCTAGTGTTGGTGCCAAGTATTTATAATAGCCAAAGACAAACGTAAATGAATGAGTGTTAATTTAGCTACCAGAGAGAATGTGCCCCAAAAGTCGATCTCATAAGTTTGAGTATATCCCTTAACAACTAATCGAGCTTTGAGACAAGCTATAGATGCATCAAAATAAAACTTAACTGTAAAAACTCGCTTACAGCCAACAATCTTCTTGACAAAAAGTAGTTCAACTAGTTCCCAAGTTCTATTTTTAGCAAAGACACTCATCTCATCAAGCATCAATGTCTGCCATCTTGAATGGGATAGGGCTTGTTGAACATATCGTGGAACCTCAACAAGATAAGTAACAAACGAATAAGAAGTAGAAGATAATTGATTATAGTTAACACAAGAGGAAATGTGATAAGTATATTGATGTTTACCTCTTTGAAGAGCAATAGGTAAATCAAGGTCATTGGAAGATCCACTTGGGAAGATGATATCAATGTCAGACTAGGATTCAGGGGACGAGGTTTTCTTGAGTAAACATTTGTGATAGGTGGTTTAGGTTGAAACACTGAAGGCAAAGCTGGAACATGATCTAAACTTATGATGTGACATAGTAACAACTTATTAGAATCTTGTGAGAATTTAGGTATTGACGAGTCACTAAAAAAAGGGATTGTTAATGACATTAGTAAAAATCATATATCAATTCAAGATGAGAGAAACATTGATACCTTTTTTGCAAACAAGAATATCCTAGAGAAACACCTTAATGACTTAGATTCCAGTTTAGAAATTTTTGGACAAGTATCACGAATAAAATAATGACATTGCCGTTATTAGAAAAAACACCTTAAAAACACCTTAATGACTTAGAAAAACACTGTCGTTGTCGGTTCCAAGTCCTGATGCGAAAAGTGGAGGGTTGCGTTAGGTGGTCGATAGCCAGCGTAAAACTTGTCGAAAAAATCATGACATGAATCCTTTTGATCATTGTGTAAGTGCTAGGGCGTCCCTTGGAAGCGATGCGTTGTATAGCCTGAATACAGTGAAAAGTGTGCAAGGGCCGCTACACCGGCGCCTGGGTGTAGTGTTAAATAAGCAAGGGTTCCCATATTACGGATGAATGTGGGTAAAGAAGTTAGTCCATGAAACTAATGAAACTAATATTAGGATAGGATCTTGGAATATAGGCACTCTCAATGGTAAATTAATAGAATTAGTTGATATTATGATTCATAGGAAAATTAATATCTTATGTATTCAAGAAACTAAGTGGGTTGGAGAAAAAGCTAAGGAGATTGATAATTTAGGTTTTAAACTTTGATATTCTGGTAAGAGTCATACTAGAAATGGTGTCGGTGTAATTATAGATAAGAGTTTGAAAGATAATGTCGTAAATATTAATAGAGTTGGTGATAGAATTATAGCTCTTAAGATTATCATTGATACTAAGATTTTTAATATTATAAGTGTTTATGCTCCTCAAGTAGGTTTAGATACAGGGTCTAAAGATAAATTTTGGAATGACTTAGAACACTTAATACAAATGATACCTCTTGAAGAAAGAATTTTTATTGGAGGAGATTTAAATGGACATGTCGGTAGAGTGGTAGAAGATTTCAGAAATATTCATGATGGCTACGGTTTTGGAGTAACTAATGAAGAAGGTAGAGCTATTTTAGATTTTGCTTTAGCGTATGATTTTGTTATTACTAATACTTTATTCAAGAAAAGGGATGAACATTTTATTACTTATAAGAGTGGATCTAATAAAACACATTAATTATTTTCTTATGAGAAGAAGAGATCGTCGTGATTGTAAAAATTGTAAGGTAATTCCAAGTGATAATTTAAATACCCAACATCGTTTATTAGTTTTAAATTTTAAAATTAAGAGTTGTAAAATAAAAAATACTATGACTCATCATTGTAGAATTAGATGGAGAAAATTAAAAGACACAAATAAATTTTTATGAGTAAAATTCAAGATTTCAAATTTTGGGATATTCATGAAGTAGTAAATGTGATATGGGATAAAGTAACAAACACTATTAAACAAGTAGCAAAAGATGTTCTTGGAGAATCAAAAGAAAAAATATTTACAAATAAAAATAGTTGGTGGTGGAATAATAATGTGCAATAAAAGATAAAATATAAGAAATTATGTTATAAAAATTGGTTTAAATGTAAAAGCTTAGAGAACTGAAAAAAATATCAAACGGCCCGCAGGGAGTTTAAAAGAACAATCGGTGACGCTAAAAATACTGTTTTTAATGATCTTTATAATAGATTAGATACTAAGGAGGGTGAAAAATATATGTATAAACTAGCCAAACAAAGAGAATAGAAAAGTAAAGATTTAACTCAAGTAAAGTGTATTAAAGATGAAAACCAAAAAGTACTTTTCTTAGAAAAAGATATTTAACATAGGTGGGTGAGTTACTTTGATAATTTTTTTAATGAAGTTTCTGAAAATTCGATCGACCTTAGTGATTTTAATATCGTGAATAATAATAAAACGTATCATTTCTACCGTCGCATTAGCAAAAAAGAAGTTGAGGAGGCTTTAAAGAAAACCAAAGGTGGAAAGTTTGTAGGACCTGATGATATCTCAATTGAAGTGTGGAAAATTTGGGAGATTTAGGAGTTACTTGGCTTACTAATAATATTATTTTAAAAACTAAAAATATGTCGGAGCAGTGGAGGAAGAGTATTTTGGTCCCCATTTTTTAGAATAAAGGGGATGCACAAGAGTGTGCAAATTATAGAGGAATTAAGTTGATGTGTCGTACTTTAAAATTATGGGAGAGGGTAATTGAACATAGGTTAAGACGCATGACAAAAATTTCTCATAATCAATTTGGATTTATGCCGGGCAGGTCTACTATGGAAGCTATACATTTATTGAGAGGTTTGATGGAGAAGTTCAGAGATAATAAGGAGAATCTACATTTGATTTTTATTGATTTAGAAAGAGCTTACGATAAGGTTCCAAGAGATATCCTTTGGAGAGTTCTCGAGAAGAAATGTGTTGATATGACTTATATTCAAGTCATTAAAGATATGTATACTAGAGCTGTTACTTGTGTTCAAACTGAAGGAGGATTGACAAAATATTTTTCTATTTCTGTTGGATTACATCAGGGATCGACTTTAAGCTATCTTTTTGCTTTAGTTATGAATGGTCTTACTGGACATCTACAGGAGGATGTACCTTGGTGTATGCTTTTTGCTGATGATATTCTTCTCGTTGATAAAACGAGAGAAAAAGCCCGGGAAAAACTTGAATTATGGAGGTTTACTTTGGAGTCTAAAGGCCTTCGTTTAAGTAGAACTAAAATTGAATACATGGAATGTAATTTTAGTAGTAATAGCTCTAGTGACAGAAGTGTGACTTTGGGTGATCAAATTATTAAAAGGTGTGAACGATTTAGATATCTTGGGTCCGTTGTCCAAAGCGATGGTGATATAGATGGGGATGTTAATAGTAGAATTCAAGTTGGTTGGTTGAAGTGGAGGAATGCTTCGGGCCTTTTGTGTGATAGAAAAGTATCGCTAAGGCTGAAAGGAAAATTTTATAAGACGGTGGTGAGACCTGCAATGCTCTATGGCGCTGAATGTTGACCTTTAAAAGAGAAGCATAATAATAAGTTAAGTGTTGCCGAGATGAGAATGATTAGGTGGATGAGTGGCTTTACAGTTAGAGACAAAATGCAGAATGAATATATTCGTGATAAGGTTGGTGTAGCTCCTGTGACAGACAAAATTAGAGAAAGTCGTCTTAGATTGTTTGGTCATATTAAACGTCGACCATTAGATGATCTGATTTGGAGAGCAGATGTTTTAGATTCGACTTGTGTTAAGAAAGGCAGAGGTAGACCTAGGAAGACTTGGGCTTATTGTATTAAAAATGATCTTAATTTGTTAGAACTAAATGAAAATATGACACTAAATGGGACGCAATGGAGAAAAAGGATTCATGTAGCCGACCCCACGTAGTGGGATCAAGGCTTTGTTATTGTTGTTGTCTTAATTTTTGTCTTGCATCCTCTCTTAGTGGATTTGATATGCTTCTATTATGTTTTTGATATTTCATTTTTCCTGTCTTATGCTGCTCGTTACTCCTTTAAATCCAAGCCTATGAGAATCATTGACATCTATAGCTGTCAGTTTATCTAACTATCGTCTTGAAGAGACTTCACGGAAATCAATATTATTAATCCTATGCCCTAATGAGAATGATTGATGGATGGCGTTAGTATTACACAAGCAATCCTAAAACCATTGCTAAAATTCGTGGAAACATAAAAAAGATAAAACTTGGGAACGCTCATTGATATTTCCAGAAATGGAAGGCAGGCTTTTTGATGTATTGATTCCTCCACATTTTAGACTTTTCCTATCAGCTGTTCTTTGAATGATTTATTTTTGCAGTCAAGAGAGCTTCAATAATTTGTTGAAAAATCTTTTTCCTATTCCTTAATTTCAATCTTTAGATTTTAAAACGCATGCAACTTTAGTTTTGAGGATTTTCGTTAGAGAAGCTGAACACCCAAGTTGTACCAGGTTCTATATTTTTGATAAATAAAATTGAGAAGATATTCTACCTAAGTTCATCTTCTAAAAAGATCAGATTAGCGTAGTAATGATTTTTCTGGCTACATAAACTTCTTCTAATTTAACCCTGTGGCTTAAGTAAGGTAAGAAACAATCTGATTTGATAATGAATTCTTTGATCTGCTGTTCGGAATGGCCACAACGTTTAGAAAACTCTTAAAAGAAAAGAGCTGTGGTTCCTTCTAATTTTAATTTACGCATAGCATCAATTTTCTCTTTATTCCTTTATCATCATAATCACCATTGTTGTATTGGCTATCATGGCTGTGCTTGTCGTCGTATTTCTAAATTATTTTACAGGAATCTATTCATGCTCAAGTATTTGGTGGACTGACTACACTCTTTGCACTGTAACTTGCCATGTTTATTTCATTTCTCAAAACCTTTATTTTCTGCATTCCTTTGTTCACACTGTGTTTGAATTGTTCTTCCTTTTATTTATTGCTGAGAATGTGAAACATATATATCATTTGTGCTTGAGTACTTCATTTTGTGCATTTTTTTCAAAATCATAACTTAAATTGTTACTCGACCCGGACCTATTAATTCGGAGCTATTTGGGATTTTGTTTTTTCCTCTTTTTTTTTTTTCTTTCTGTTTGTTTATCATATTTTTCACTTTTTTTTTTAAATAAATCAACTTTTTTCTGAAAAATAATGAAAGCGAGTGTTTTTAAAAACGAGTAGATTTATTTTCAACTAGTCAAATCAGAATATAACTAAACCAAAATAAAGACCAAGGATAAAAATAAAAATAAAAATGTGCCCCCTTGTATTATGGAAAAACTCATTATTTCACTCTTAACAGGTACCAGTAACTCTAATGGAATACTCCCTTACCTCTGTAACGGAAGGGATTGATGCAGTTGCCACCACCAGAGTGCTCATTCGACCAGACCACAATGGCCATACAGCCACACATGCCTTAACAGGGGAGTCCCTGCGCAGAAACTTCAGGTATTTCTCATCTACCCTCATCCACATTCATTTTCATTGTTCACAATCATTTATAATTCATTTTCGAAGGTTTATTCTATAAATATTAATTACAATGATCTTAAAATGTTTGGTAGCTATCAATTGAGATTGATAGAAATTTAATAAGGAATTTGAGAACATAACAAAGATAGGATAAAGTAGAATAGATAGTTTTGTCATGTAAAACTTATGAAGGAGAAATAAGGTGCGGTCGAAGGACTAAGATTAACATTGGATGAAATTTTTGAAAAAAATATAAATTTGCACAAAATAGCTAATGATGATGAGGATAGGTGATAATTGTTTTCTCATGTAATTAATTTGACTGGTTTACTGTGACAATACTATATTTTAAGAAGCTCTTTTCCTATATACTGCAGTGGAAGTGGAGCAGACATGGATGTTGTGGTTTCCAGTGTTAGGGCTTATATTAGTGCACTAAACAAGATGCTGGGTCTGGGGAAAAGACCTCTAAACGAGATTCCGAATTCCGAAACGGTTGTTGTTTAGGTTGAAAGCATTCAGGACAAACTATTCAATGTGATCTCTTTCTATAATTTTAATTTATAATCTGTAAATTTGCAGTTTTTGCATGTGATTTTGTTTGCTGTTGTTAAATTTTGGCTTGTACTTTCATTAGTGACAGGACATGGAATTGATGTTTTTGGGCCATACATAACCATAGTTCTCATGTTACTTGGCATTCTAACACTTGACTTTGGGAAGATTTGCATGCATACCACTCATTATTATGTATTTAGATATCTAACACCTACACTTCAATATTGACTTACATACCATCATTTTACCTATGCAAGAAAAGGTGTATTAAATGGTGGTATTTTTGATGTGATATGGAAGATTTGATTATTAGATATGTAAATACATAGGAATTAGGTGGTTTGTATGTAAATGCTCCTAAATATTAATGTTTTTTTGCACATTAAAATTCATTAGTATTGACATTTTTTAAAGAGAGAGATCTTTTATTTTAAATATTTTGATGTGATTAGAGCAATAAAGCGTTGTACATGTAAATATTAAATTTTAGTTGTTAGATATGTAAATCTATAAGATTTTGTGGTATGTATGTAAATTCCCCCTTAAATATATTTATATTTTTATTGTGCTAGATAAAATATGTTCATCATACACCTAAAAATTCATGATGCTTCATCATTAGTCAACTTGCGTGTTTATGAATGATTTAATGGTGTTTTTTTAGCATATTTGTATAGAAATAAAATGTCTCAAAATATTAGAACAGAGGAAAAGTTCAATAGCATGAAAACATTACTTGTTATTTAGCACTACTTATAGAGGTAAACAGAAAAAATGTGAGAGAATAACTAAAGATAATAAGAAAAAGATAAATTGATGAGTGAAGGCATCAGAATGAGAAAAAAGTATTTTTGTCTAGACGTCTGTATGTCCGAATAGCTAACCATCAGTGGCCATGTTGCTTGTAGATGACGTGTATGACGACGTGGTCACCGGTGGTTGGCTGTCCGGACAACTTGCGGTGTTTGGACAGAACATTTTCTCTAAAACGAGAGGCTCGAGTGGATCATTCTCTTATCCATTGATGTGGCTATCATGACTTGCAACTAAATCGACTTGGTAAAATCATAATAATATGGATGTAAGCAACATTGAAGGACCGTATAAAAGGTGAACCTAAAGGAAATTAGTTTACAATAAAACATCAAAATAGGGCAATTTAGAGGTCTAAACAAATTGAGTCGGTTCAAGCAACCTTCGGCTTGAGCTTGAATTAGAACTTGATTAATTAATTGAATTTGAGATTGAGCATAAGCTTATTTTTTTATGTTCAAGTTGGCTCATGAGTCGGTTTATTATTTTTAAAAAGAAAAAAATAATTTTGATTCAAACAACTATTTTAAAAAAATAATAAAAAGTATGAGTAATTAGTGGGTATATAATAAAAAATAGCTTGATATAAAATTTCAAATGTATTTTTTTTAATATTTTAAAAAGATTATACTTAAATTGTAATATATTTCAATTGCATTTTATATTAAGCTTTTTCAAACAAGGATGTTCATAAGCTAATGAGTCAAGTCAGGGCTAGCTCAACATTGGCTCGTTAACTCATTGAGTTCAACTATTAGACAAAGCCTAAGGTAGCTCATGAGTTAGCTTAATTAGTTTATTGAGGGAAACCCTCAAGGAGGAGTCAATTTACCATGAATGGTTACAAAGACACTAAATAATAAGGAATTTAAAACAAGAGAGCAAGCCCCATAAAATTGAGTTATTAGTTATCAATTATCAGTTTATCACAAGAAGAAATCTATATCTCTACGAAAAGAAATCAATCCAATAACAAATAGGATGAATGATCATCTCAAAAACACAAGACAATATTTAGAAATACACTTCAAACACTCATAGAATCTCATCATAATCGAATCAGACAATAAATTAATCTAATCTTGGCTACATACAATATTTAGAGCAATCAAAATCACCATGCAAAATAAATGACTTAAGCAAAGTGCATTGTGAAACTTTAACTATAAAGAAGCTGGACTCCTAAACACCTAGGTGTCTTTCAAAAAAAGAAAAAAAAAACCCTTCAGGTTTTTTTTATTGCATTGTTTTGATTTTATTCAAAACCCCGTATTAGGCTTTTTATTTTGGAGGCCTTTTTGGGTTGGTTGCCTTCTTGGGAATTTCCCCATTGGGCCAAATTTTTAAGGCCTTTTTTTTTTTCTTTTTTTCTTTTTTTTTTTTTTAGGGGCTCTTTTTTTGTGTCTCTTGTTGTATTTTTTTTTTTTGCGTGTATATCTCTTTTTTGGGTCATATGGATGATCTAGAGAATGGATGAATCTTAAGGTAAAGACATATGACAATGAAGACAAATGAGAGAAAGAACGTGTAAAACTTCTGTAAAGTAAACTTCGTGTGACAACCCAAATGCATATGTTCGAAATGAAAAATATGATCGTAGAATTGAAAGGAGAGGTGAATAAAATTGTGAATAATAGCTTGCCTTAACTTCTCCTTGAGGAAGAAGATGAAATCCCTCAAGGAATCTACTTGGAAGCTCCTAAATCTTCCCTTTGGTCTGAGGCTCCTCTCCTACACAAATCGCAACCAATGCTTGCAAATGAGCCCCCTTTCCCTAATTAAATTAGCCCTAGAAAGAAGCCTAATGGTCTCAAGCCATTTTTCGGATTTAACACAAACTAAATAAGGCTCCCATGCCATTTTAGGTGAAGCACCAGACAAAAGGAGGGTGGGCCGCTAGTCATGGCCCTCTCTTCGGAGGGAATTATGGAACTTGAGGTCAAAATCTTGAAATAGGTTATAGTATCACGGCCACGCTGCGCTCAGGTGTGTTGACACCACTATTCATGGTGTTGTGAATCGAGTCAAGGTGGCCACACTTTAGTCCCGATGTAATTACTTTGGGTGCCCTATCTGGTGGTGTGGCTATGTCGCCTTCGGGCGTGGTCATGTCGGTCGAGGGACCTGGGCACCTCTTTAGATTTCGGCATGGCCATGCCCGAGGCCTGGTGTAATTACGTAGGACCTTCTATTTGGTCGGCATGTTCACGACGCATTTAGATGTAGGCATGTCAACATCAAACAAATTAGGCTATTTTTAAAGACCTTGGCATGGTCAAGCCCGGTTTAGGTGTGGTCAAGCCATGGGTTGGGTGTGGCCAAACCTAAATCAAGCGTGGTCACGCTGGACCCCAGAAAACTCAGGCTTCCAAAAAATCTCACAAAGGGGGTCCCAAGCCTCATGGGACCTCCAGAGGCACAAATATGAGCAGCTATGATTTTGGGGCCTCCGTAAGGGTCGTGAACGCATCTCAAAGGTCCTCGAGAAGGTGAAACATACACTTATCGCTGAGCAGAACGGTTCCAATCGTGAAATTCATCTGCCTGAATCTTAAGCTTAAGGCAAGATCGCGTATGGAGCAACCTTGTAACCGTTTATGTCACGGGAATATCTATATCTGTCATATATCACCCCATACGATAGGAATGAACGTCAATGTTAAGGATACCACAAACAATGTTGGTGACCTTGATTGACTTAGACCACAACTATGACTGTGAACCCAACTATAGTGTCGTGTCTCCTAACGATGATGTTCTGCGTATGTTGCATCAAAAATGGATGCCAACAACCATTAAGTTAATGCAGAAAATTTATCTATGAATGAGAGTTTAGGCTATTACAAATAGTATTTAGGAATTACATCAGTTTGAAGATAAGAATATTTTCTTGGTGGATGATTATGGGTTAAAAAAACTGACGATGACATTAATTTAATAAATAGTAAAGATTGTGAAATCTCTTAAGTAGAATGAAGCTAAATTCTTAAACATCAAGGCTCATTTTGGTGTGATGGTTGAAATTTCTTTAGAAACTCTGAAGTTAAGCATGCTCTTGTGTGAGCATTTCTTGGATGAGTGACCTCCTGAGAAGTTACACCAATTGGACAAAATTATGAGGCCAATGCAAATGTTATGCTCGTATGCTACAAATGAGCAAAAGAAAGGAAGCAAAAACCAAGCCAAAAAAATTTATGTGCTAAGCATAAATGAACAAAAGTCCTACAAAACTAGAAATAAAAATCATATTTACTAGAAAGAATAGAATCCAACAAAAAACTAAACATCAAACATAAATAAGTAATCCAAAATGTCAACCATCGCACCAGACTACAAGAAAATGATGACAAACTTATTGTAGAAAGATGTGCAAAGGTCAGCTAGCAACACCGCCAACAAATAGAAACATACCCGACAAACAAAATATGGGTAATTAGCAATCTCAAATAAAGATAAAAGTTAATGATAAATCCTTAAGAGATTAAGAAAATACATCGTATATAGAGCCAAAAATATAAGGCCAAACATAAAATTCAACATCTAATAAAAGAATAATACCATTTTTTATTCTCATAATACCCAAAATAATACTCATATGAGGATTCCCCTACATAATTGTTGAGTCTTTACACCTAAACCTGAATTAATAAAAAAAAATTTGTGACTTAACTGGCTTACTCATTCTTTATTAGTATTAAAAAATCATAATTAAACTCATATTGGGTGTCTTTGATCTTACACTTCATACTAAAATATCCAATTTATAGGTAACATCTTATGAATTGAGGTTAACATCAACTTTAAGTTTTATATAAGCTTGATACTGTTAAAAAAAATATTACCCTAGTATTTATAAAATAAGAATATCACATTACCCATGTAAACTTTTGTATTCCCACAACATGCACATTCTTCTAATAAGCCTTTAGAAAAAAACCATCATGTTTAACTTGAAGGTTCCACCTATGTGATTAGTCCACTCAACAATTGCTTAATGGTAGAAAGAAAACAACCAATGTGAGAGGAAAAAATATAAACATTTTAAATAAGTTAATTTTAAATAACTATTGCTTTCATGATATGTATCTCTTTATAAATAATATAAATGATGTTTTTCCTATCAACTTTAGTGTTAATGTACTTGGTCATATTCTTAACATTTTAAAAGAACTAATAAGTCAAATAGGAGGTAATTCTAATAATATGAGGCTTATAGGAAACACTAGGGATGTTAAATTAATTTGAAGCTAGTAGCGCATGTCATATAACTAAAATAAATATTAAAAATAAAAATAAAAAGTAACTTTAAATTATCTAGCTCTTTTCATCCTCAAAGAGAAAATGGAAACAAATCCTGCTTTGGGAACAATAATATTATTTAGACATTAATGGTATACTTCTTAGTTCTATAACCAATTTCTTAAGTCTCATCATGATGATAAACATATGAGCAAGCTTAACAAAATTCCAAACAAATTTGGAGAAAGACAACAAGATTCCACATATGCATGGGGATTAAAGTTGTAGTAGTGGACTTAAAGTATTCCATGTATCCTCAAAGAAAAAAATTAATGTTATCATTACTAAAAAAGTATCAGACATGCAAGAATTGAATTGAGTAGAAATGATTTTTTTCAATTATATTTTGTGGCAAAATATTAAGTAACTAATTGGTGTTCCACTCTTTGCTGAGAAAAAAAAAGTAGCTTCAAACAAATGATCATGTATTGTGTTAAGATCAATCAACCAAAAGATGACCTTCCATTTACCAAGCTAAAACAAAAGAAAATTTGTCTCTCTCTAAACCCTAATAAATGAGAGTTCTAACATTCTTTCTAATGTATAAAGCTTTTTTCTTGGATGAAATCATCTATCTTTTTGTTAACCAAATATTTTGTATAGAGGAACAAAACATCATTTGCATAAAACTTGCCCAAATGCATTTTTTTTTCTTGAATTTTTACAACAACTTGAGAGATTTATATTTGATAAAATCAACTTAAAGATCTAAGACCAAACAACCCTTTACGGTACGAAGATAGATTTTACCAACTAATCTAACAAGTTATATTACAAGACTCCTTATCTACCAATAAGAATTTATTAAAAATATTATAGATGAGTTCAATGAATGTCCTATAAGTTTGCATGATCTAAATGAGATATGAAAAAATGACATTAAGGACATGATTAATAAAATTTGATCCACCCTATGAAAATAAAAAGGAATTCAGTTAACTTATATTTTTGTTTAAAATCTTCTTTGGAATATAGTCAAAGACGAGGTACTTTTTGTGACCTTTGAATATTTGAATGATATAAATCTTGATTGGATCTTGATGGTGAAGGTATAAACTTGTTAGATGGAATTTAGTGGAAAGATGTTAATTTGGGTTATAGGTTTCAACTTAAATTTAATTGAAGAATTCTTAATTAATGAAACATTTAAATTGATCAAATATTATAGTAGTTAATAAACCTAATCAATTAATAATCAAATTAGAAATCAAATTTTAGCTAATTCACATTAACTAATTATAAATTTTATTGAAAGCTTTACTATTTCAATTAAAATTTTAATTAAACTCCTAATCAATTTAAAAATTTCAAATTTAATAAATTAGCAAATTATTAAAATTCAACTAATTTGATTACAAACTTGTGATTAAGCATAAAATTATATAACAAATTGATGTAGTGCATCATATAAAATCAAGTGAAACGTTCAACTACGAGAGTTAATGTTAAAGTCCAATAAATAGACTAAAGAGTATGTGCACCTACAAGAGTGTAATAATAAGGTCATAATTTAAACATTTCAAATAAAACATTTTTTTTTCTCACCTTAGTACATATATGGCCAACCCTGACATAGATAAAACCTTAAAATGACTAGTTAGAACTCTCATTGATTAGTGGCCGCTCGTATTGATTAGTGGCTACCAACCCCTCTTTTCCCTCCCTGTTTTTCCTTCATTTTTTTCCTCCAAAAAATTTTAGCCCAACAACCAATTAATGCCCATAAATATATACTAACGTTTTGTATAATGTGAGTTATTAAATAATTTTTTTTAGCAATAGGTTGTTCATCTCATTTGCTTGTTCCTTGGTGGTTCACATTTTAACTTTTTCTTGATTAGATAAGATAGTTATATATATTCCTTTTATGTTTGATCTATTCTTATAAAATACTTCACTTAACTCTTGTCTCACCTTCAATCACATTCTTATCAATCTCCAAGGCCAATCACCTACCAAACTCAATCCTAGCATCCACCCCAAAATCCCACCTAAAGCTTTTAACCAATCTTGACAAGACTTGTGCTATGCTCTGTGACATAATAAACATCGCTAATCCTAACAATTTACTCTAAATCATAAGTGCATATTTTAAAATAATTATCTCAGTTATAGCCATTTACCCCTCTTTAAATACATTCTCTAAAGTGCATTCAAGATCATCCCAAATTAATTTATTCTAGACTAATCTTGGCTTTCTTGCTACTATACCATATTCAACCCTTAAAAATCACCCAAAACTATGGAACCCATGTTTAAATATTAAACTAAAGATCCATAGCAATTTGTAGCCCTTAATCTCACCAAAAAGGTCAAACACTACCATCATCAAAACTTAATCAATTTAATAAAATCAAAATCAAATTTAAACTCAAATTCAA
Source organism: Phalaenopsis aphrodite (assembly GCA_003013225.1). Lineage (NCBI taxonomy): Eukaryota > Viridiplantae > Streptophyta > Magnoliopsida > Asparagales > Orchidaceae > Phalaenopsis > Phalaenopsis aphrodite. The sequence goes on along the minus strand of NEWO01000152.1, from coordinate 90,978 downwards.
GTCATTATATCACATCACATCAAATCAAAAATAAAAGTATATGACATGATTTTATGGGTTATTTTATCTGTCAAACCATCTAAAGTGGAACCTACATGTCATCTGTCCTTATAACAAAACAATGGATTATGCTCTTTTATTAAGTTTTAAATAACTAGTTTAAATTGAAACAAAGATAATAGAAAATAAATAATCAAATCATAAATTTTGAAAAAAATAAATACTAAAATAAATCACTAATCAATATAATGCTTTTAATTTTGTTCTCATCAATTAATTAATCCATAAGTGGTTTAGTGATTTCATCTTATGGTCTCTATATGCCTAGGTCTTGGTTACTTTGCATCTCACCTTTATCTAGTTCACTCTAATTTGACTCTAATGGTCTTATGTGAGCTACTTTAGCTCACCATATGTGTTTGAACTTATTCATGCATATTAATTGTGTGAAAACCTCATTAACTCTTCTCTATTTTGCAAACAAAATATTCTAACTTAATTAAAATTGGTTAAGCTTTATGTATCTTATTCAATTTCTTTTAAACTTGATATTTATGATAGTTATAAGATAATCTTAGTTATCTCGTGATTTAGATTCTTGATTGATTGTAGGTGTATCTTTAGGCATCCTCAATTACCTCTAAATTTGATTATACCCTTATGTATTGACCCATATCCCTTTTGTCTAATTTTGATTAATGTTTATTAGTGATCCAGTGTGTATCTTTGGTCATTTTCATATATTTAGATCTAACTGACCCTATTTAGTAGCTTATTCTTGTGTTAATGGGTTTGTTAACCTTAGTGACCTTAGGTGTTACTTTGGTCTAACATGAATTATCTTATTGAACTTAGGTGTGACTTAACATGCTTTCTACCTATAAGTGATCAACATATTTATCTTTCTTACAAAACCTTAAGCTAAATCATAAAAATTATATAATACCCTTTGGCTCTAGGTGATCTTTCTAGACCAATTTTTCTACCATATTTATCTCTAATTCAAATCATATAAAACATATCATTACCCAGGTTCTTATTGAATTCCATATACTTATTTATATACCATAGTCATCTCTAGGCCAAATCAAATAAATCCTTCATATTTTTATTGTAAGTTATTTTAAACATTATTTGCTACCTTATTTAGCTTTAGGTTATATGAGAAATCCTACATTTATAGTTCATATATGATATCATAATCTTTTAAGCTTTTAGATGATATGCCTAATGACCATATCTTATTAAACCACAACTAATTCAATGGACTTGTCCCTAATTTAATTTCTCTAGGTAGCCTTAAGAGATTTAGTGGTCCAACTTTAGTTTGCTCTTGAATTTCATAGGAAAACTATCCTTCCATAAATCAATGGTTGATTTAATACTCTAACTTGGACATTTTTATCTCAAAGAGGAGCCCCTTCCCTTAAACTTGTTATCATTCCTCCATCAACACTGAGAACTATGAATCATTCATAATTTTTCCATACAAAATTTTAGTTAAAAAAAATGTCGTCGACAACTGCATAAATGTTAGGAAATTAATAGTGCCATAAAACAACTCGTCATCTTCGTAGATAGATTTTTAGCATCCATTCTACCAAATACTTACAATGGGTGATTGATTCGGTTACAAATCAATATAGTGGGCAAAATCTTGATTTGACAAGCTATATCAATCTTTACCCTTGCTTAGACTATTGAAAAGGTACCAAAAACATGAACAAAAAAATTGTGTTCACTATTTTTCACATTTTTTATAATTATACTTAATTGATGTCCGAGAAACTATAACAACTTAGAACAATGTCATAAAATAGACTCAAAAAATATTTGATTAATGTATAAAATTTCACATTCAAATGTAACATATTACAATAACTTATTACGAAGTCAGATAAGTCCAAAGCGATACAAGATTATTGTTTAAATAACATTATTAAAATTCATTAATCTACATGTGTTTCTTCCTCTTATTCTTTCAATTATTCCTTCTCTATTTTTGATTCATCATTTTTTTCATTTTAGTTAGTGACATAATGATCTATGCAATCATTCAAGATTTTATACTTTTGGTTAATACTATTATCCACTTATTGAGTCGCTCATCAATCATCTTGGATCCGTCTCTAAAAATAATGTCACTCGTCATACAGTTTGCTTTATGCACCTAGTTCATCAATTATACTTTTCTTCTATCTTTTCCCCACTTATTGCCTTCACAAGTCAAAACTTAACTACTCAAAATGTTTAATTGAAGAGCCTTTCTATGTATATGCTTGAATTCACATGTCCTTCAACCACATAAATTCATCTTATTAAAAATCAAAATATTATAAAAAAAAGCCTTTTTGAATAAATAAAATAAAATAAAATAAAATAAAATAAAATTTATTTTATCATAACTATTTAGGCTTATTGTGATCTAGTGTCTACCCACCATTGGTCTCCCTAATGTGTAGCTTTGTAAGTGTATGAACTCTATTCATTATTTTATTTTATAGAATCCATTTTAAAGTTATTTAATTTTTATTATTCTTATTCTATATTTAGTGTATGATACTGATATAATTATATGGAGGGAGCTGCCAATGCCCATATAATCAAATGATCAACTTTGCTTTGCTTGCTCCCATTTATAAGCATACCCAAGACTAGCCCAACCTTTGTACAACTCAACCAATATCTGCACTCCAATCTATAAAAGCTTTCTCCAAACTTATGAATGTTAGTGAACATATCACATAGACAAGATGAGCTTTATTTCTCAAAATTTCTTCTTATTCTATCAAGATGTTGAGGCAACTATAAAAAATCTTTTTTCAAAAAAGTGTTAGTTGCAATAAGCATACATATGATTGCTTGAAATATATGAGAGAAGTAATTAAAGTTTACCATAAACTCTCCCAATCTTATTTGACAAACATCAAAAATCTTTTATCAAGTGAAATAAGGAGCATTAAAATTATCCTTGCTAGGTCTCTTATTTTTTATGCAGTTTTATATGTAGATATTTAACTTGCATTGAATCTTTAGTTGGTATGATATAATAAAAAAAACTTATGCCCCTCATGCTATGTAAACATGTGAACTTTGAGCATTAGTGCTACTTGCAAATTTATGATTAGTGAAAGTGGATGATCTAGATTGATAAGAGCACGGTGAAGATGATAGTGTAGAGTAGTGGCTAGGCTCCCCATAAACTAGTGGGCATAAGTCAATGTGTAATATGATCGATGTAGATAAATGGAGTGATTTGTACAAGATCTTGTGAAGTGTATGATCGAGTAGAGGGTTTTATGATATGGGTAGTGAAAGTGGTGTTGGTAGTGACAGCTAACTTATAAAGCCTAGATGAGATATTCTTCTTCCTTATGAAAGTAAAGGTAATCAAATTACAAGGGAGCATCATTGTCATTTGATACCATTTATAACAACAATTAAGAGATGATTAGTTCAATATTGACTCTTTTTAGTATTAACAATTTTAAATATAGATATAGATATATATATATATATATATATATATATATATATATATATATATATATATATATATATATATATATATATATATATATATATATATATANATATATATATATATATATATATATATATATATATATATATATATATATATATATATATATATATATATATATATATATATATATATATATTGATATTTACAAATGAGGATGTATATTTCAATTAGTTTCAGCATATCGATCAACATTGCTTCTCTCTTAACTAAATTTTATAATCATCATCTTTAAACTCTTAGCATTAGCTTCATTTAAAAAATTGTAAGAGAATCATTTTTTTTTCTAGGTGTTTATTTATTATAAATTGGTGATCATTGACTTCATACATCTATATGTTGTATAAATATGAGAAATTCAACTTGATTGTTATTGATTGACTTTATTGAATTCACTTTATTTTAATTAAATAAATTTAACTTGCTTTATAAATCTATCAATGCGATTATCAATGGATAATATCGTCATTTTAGAAGGGGAAACTTGTGCTTTAAAGCTAAACTAGATCACAGTGTAGAGGGTGAATCATCGTATCTTAACAAAAAAATCATCTCTAAAGAACAAGAATAGGCAAAAGGATGCCAAATGATATATCAAATGAGAAATAATGGGCTTAAAAGAGATCCAAAGATAGAAAAGAAATTTATAAAATTGGTAGACATAATCTAGTTAAAATTTCATGGATATACCATCCTGGCCTATCAAAAATCAAATCCACTTAACATGGAGGTAGTCAACCCAATATAGTCAGAAATCCCTTATCAGCAATCATGAATTACATCATTTGATAAAATCTTATAGACCCAAAGCTAGGGAACAAGTCTAGCTTAGAATCATATAACTTTATCCAATAAAAAGAACAAAAAAGAGCATACAACAATGACAGATTGACCATGAAAAGGAAGGTGAGAAAGGATAATTCAACCACAAGAATCAACTACCTACTTGATGTAGGCTTATAATCATTTCTAGGTCAGGATAGCCATTAAATGCCTTATTCAGCTCTAGACCACCACTTAAGCAAATATAAGTCATATATCCAATCAGGTGGGAAGGAAATAAATATGCTTTGAAAAGCATGAAATGATGATATACTTTTTTATCTCTAATGTAAAGAATATTAATATAGTGAGATTAGGTCATGTTATGTATGTGAGTCAGCAATGGTTCAATGTTGGTAATTGAGTCATTTCTAATGGTGTGAATAGGAGGCACATTGATACCAATGATTCTCCAATCACAAAGGAAACTCAGTTTCATTTATCGTTTAAATTGAGTTCTTCTTAATAGAGTATGCAACAAGCAATTAAAGCCTTAAATATATAAAATAGATCACAATATAATAAGACATACAATTTATAATAGATTATATCCGATGATACGGATAAGCTAACAAGCTTGTGCCAAAAAAAATTATTTTATTTATTTACATCCCTCCTCGTAAGAATGATTTGTGTGGTTGGATATAGTTTAATCACTTTAAGGTCACACAAATAAAAATGAATGACCTCAAAAAAATGGTGAATGTAAATATGATATGAGCAAGTGAGGTTTTCCTCAATGTGAATTATTAGATGTTTGAAATATGGTCTCAAGCATATAATTATGCAAAATTGATGTAATATGTTATGCTCTCTATGTGCCTAAACGAAACACTAGAATGCTAAAGAGTTATGATGGAATGATATGCCAATACAAACTACAATGCATCGAGCGGCTTAAGTATACCAAGTAACCCATAAACTTATGATAACATGGAGATAAGACATAACAACCATGATAAAATTAATATAACATGGGAGGGTTAAGTGATCGCGTGGGAATTTGCGTAGCTTAATAATAATGATGCAATGTAACCCAAGCTATAATGTAATTTTAATGAAAATAATTTATCTTTAAAAACCTCTTTTAAAATTTCAATTCTCGTTTACATATAACGCAAGTATACGTATCGTTTAAGCATTATAGGGCTCTAATGGAGTCCTAGATATCGATCCCACGAGGAAGTTGGAAATATATATAAGCTAGCTAATTATATTCTATTATAAAATAAAAATAAAAATAAAAATATAGTAAAGTGCGAAGTTTGAAATTAAACTAATTAAGTGAAATGCTTCTAAATATGCAGATGTACGACTATAACAAGTAAATTAAACTAGATGCTAAACTTTTAAAAGTAAATTACTGAAATAAAATAAAGGTTTTTGTGGACGAAAAGTTCAAGTATGAGAAAACATCCTTCCCTTTTACAATAAAAATATGGCTTTTGAAGAAATTGAAATCATTTGGAAAATATATTTAAAAAATATTTTGTGTCAAATAGGAGCAATCATATTCTCTACCCTCTTCTGAGCGCTATAAAGAACATTAACTAATCCAAAGTTTGGTCCCTAATTTCGTGGTTAGGTTGGGAGGATACCGGATGTCACTCTATACTCCCACTACTCCCTCCCCTGAGGGCTAACATACTTGCATTAGTTTCCAATCAACTGAACCAAATTGAGGATTCTAATTTGTCACCTTAAAATCTTCCAATTTTACATTCAACAAAGTATATTTTTCTATTTATTTGCACCCAATCCCATGGATGAAATACTTCCCATGAAATCAAATGTGATTCTCCCTTTGTTGTAGAAATCATAACCCATTTTCAGAACATATAATTCTCAACATATTTTAACAATTCAATTGACCAGATCGAAAAGTAAATGAAGATCGGAGTTCAAATCATCACAAATTACTGACATTTAAAACTGTTGAAAACAAAATCAATTCTTCACAAAACCATTTCTTCAAAGTAGAGAGAATGATAAAGAATACTACTCAGAATTCATGAGAAAGATAAGATAAAACATGAATTTCATATATAAAAACAAGTTTACAAACAAAAGAAATGAAAAGTACAACTTAACTCACAATCCTTCCAAAGCAAATCTTTAGAAGTTCTCTCCAAGTTTTCCCTCTTTACAATCTCTCCCAATTCTCTCTTAGAAATGTAATGAAGAAGAAATCTCTCACATTTCCTCTCATCTTACAATACTAGAAGAAAATATTCTCATTTTTCTCTCTCTAACTGACACATATCCTTTCTCTCTAACTTTTTTCGTCCCCCCTTCAAGTCCCTTCAGAAGTTCCCTTTTGTTGGTTGTCTCTCCTCTCTGAAAAGAGTCTCAATTCCCTCCCAAAATTTAAAATTCAAAACTTTCAAAACTTTGAATTTTAAAAGATGTGCCTCCTTGATCCATGAGTAAAATCCCTTCAAATTGGAACATTCCAAAGTAACTACATGCATTGAATCACTCTATGGGGTGCTTAGAACAAGTGTCCCTTTGAAAATTTGCGCAAAATTTGTCTCGAACCGCCTTAATTTGAAAATGTCGTGATTGGGGCATTATACTTCAACGCTTTGAATTTTGGTGCATCGCCAAACCCCAAAATTGGCTGTTTTTACTCCAAATTTTGCTATTTTGTCATTTTTGCTCCAAATGTCTAAAAATGGTATGCCTGCAACAAAAACATAAAATATCTTTCTTTAAAGTGCAATATCAACAAAAATAGACATAAAAATGGTACTTAAAATAGTATATTATTTTTGTGGATCATTAAGAGGTTGTGAAAAGTTAATCACTGCAGTGCTAAGTTCCTAAGCTATGCAATGCCAAATCATTGAACTATGTAGTTCCACGACACTAAGTTATGCATCACCAGGCTATGAGTTGTGCAATTTCCAAGGTTCTAAATCCAACAACATTGGCGCGACCCACATGATATTCCTAGTGTGACAAACACATGACTTAGTGTGCAGAAACTAGTGTCATACGCCACCAAAACTATCATATATTTTTGGAGTCCAAATGAAATATTCATTATATATTTTAAACTTATTTTTATTATCAGTATTTTGTAGCTTCAGTGGCGGATAATATTAGAGAGAGTAATCTTAGATGATTTGGTCACATTAAACGTCGACTATCTGATGATCCGGTTAGGAGCGTAAATGTTTTTAGCTTCGAATGATGTTAAGAAAGTCAGAGGTAAACTTAAGAGATTTGGAAATATTGTATAAAAATGATCTTAATCTATTAAAATTAAATGAAAATATGGCACTCAATAGGACACAACGGAGAAAAATGATTCATGTAGGTATATTCTTATATAATTTTCAATTAGGTATATTTAGTTCACATATTTATTTGTTTGTTTATTTTAAACTAAGTTTGAAAATTTGTTCAAACTTGCCTATATCCTCAAGTTTTGAACTATATTCATACTTTATATTTGAACCTCCATCTCAAAGTTAATAGTCTAACCTTAGATTCAAATCCAGTTTAAAACCTATGGGGTTAGAAGTGAAGTTTGAATCTCATATCATCGTTTGAAGTTCATTATTTAACCAAAGTTTCCAACTTAATGTTAAGATTTTTTTGTTCAAACATAGCAATCAAACCTATCTATTTTTTTCATTATAAAGTATTTAAAAAAATCGTTAAATACATTCTAATTCAAGTAAAAAAAAGGATTAAAAAATTAGCTTTAAAGAGGAGATGCCTCTTAAGGCTTCAAAAGAGCATCACTAATGGTGGGAAGTGGCTTGAAAAATAAAATCCAAGTAAGGAAATATTTGAAGGTTCCTATTAATATGATCAACTATTTATCATAATATAATGATAAGCATAGGGGATATTGCTAAAAAACAATATATAATGAGCATATTTGTCCGTATAGACAAATTATAAGGAGTTTCCAATCAAATATATATTGAAATGATTAAAATTTTAAATAGTAAAAAATTATGAACAATAATATAAAAAGAAATTATTTTTTGCTTTTTAAACAGTGAATTTTCAAACATTAATTTGATGTAAGCAACATAAAAATTTAATTTAATTATTTAAAAGCTTATATATATATATATATATATATATATATATATATATATAGATCTCTCATACGCTCCTTGTCAGCCGTTGGATCCCCATGAAACACAAACGCGCGAACAATCCCCTCACATTTCCTTAATAGCCGCCAATCTTTGGCCTTCGCGCCAAAATCCACCAACCTTCCCCGCAAGAACGCAACTTCCGGCGATCAGTTGATTTCAATCTAATGGCTTGCCCTGGTTATCACTCACCCCAGTTCTCAGAGGTTAGCCATCTTCCCTTCTTCATCTTTCTAGTATGCATGATCTCTGGCCGCTCATTGTTCTCTCCAGTTTTTTATCCCTCTTGGTTTCTATTTCCCTCCAAGATTTCATCGCGAGATCATACTTCGCCAGCGTTTCGATTTACCCTAGATATTGTGGTTGGGGTGCTTTCTGAATGCGATTCAGCTGCGGTTTTTATCTTCATTTTTTTTTATCAATTTGTATTTGGACGGTTGAATGCGATTTATTTGCAAGCGAATGCCTAATTTATGCTGCTAAGTCCTAATTCCGACCTGGTTTTGAAATTGATGTTATTCAAGACCGTTGATTGTTTTGCTTGGTTGTTATGTGAATTCAGGTCTGGTATTGCTTTATTATTATTATTTACATTTTGTGTTTGGTTGATCGAATGTGGTATTTTTTTCGTTCAAGAAGGGGGGCATAGTTTCTGGTGGCAAGTTATGTTGCAAACTATTGAGTGCTTTTGTTTCTATTTTAATCCAGGACCCAGCTTGGCTCCCTATTTGGCTACAGCCATATGAGCATCCAAACAACGGATTTCACGCCAAAAGTCAAGAAAATGCAATTCCAGATATGGTCAAGGTTAGTATTTTGCTTTGATCATTCTGTGATTCTTGGTTATATAGATTGAGTTATTGGAACATTCATTGTGGAATGATGTGCTTGTTCAGCACTTTTGTTTGGTTTCTGATGAATGAAATGAAAGTTATGTTTTTTTTTTTTTTTACTTTTTACATGTGTGGCATCAGCAGACATGTTCTTATGTTTAGTAGCTTCCTCTTTTAATGCTATTATCAATGATTCTTATGTTTAGTAGCTTCCACATTATCACTCTATCATGTTGTGCTTTGTCAGTCTTGGTCTTATGTAAAGTAAGGCTGCTCTCACCAAGTCACGGAATTACCAAGCTTTGCATCATTATTTCCATCTTTCCTTATAATCATATGTTTTAAAAAATGATCATATCATGTTATTTTTCATCTTATCAAATTTCAAATTGTTATTTAATAGTCTTAGTTGTGAAACCACCCTGATTAAGAAAACGCCGTTTCTCCAATTGTCTTGGTTTTGGTTCTAGTTTGGAAACTTGTTCTTTCAGTTAAGTTGCTATCTTTAGGTTATGATTTACTAGTATCTAGAAAATATCTTTAAAACATATTTAAAATTATGTATTTTGAGCTACAACTTTGAACTTCAGTTAGGTAAACGAAAGAGTAAAGCATTAACTATAATTCTTACAATTTATTCCATACAAAATGTATAAAAATATATATATCAATGCAAAAAATAAATGTAAAGGTCTTTCAGATGCCATCTTCACCACTAGAACTGGCTTGAAATGAAATACAGTATTGGTTTTCAGATTGACTCGGTTTGAGCAAAACTTAGTTGGAATCAGATTCTAATTTTCTCAACCCTGTTTAGAGTTGGCTTAGTTCTCTCCTCAGCAAGAAGTGTACCACATTGACTCATATTTAGTCTTATAATCTTGGATCCAATCTGATTCTTCAATTCAGCCAAGGCAAAGCCTGTGTACATGCTATTATTGGATTATTTTTTGTGATATAAAGGTGAGAGAAAATTAGTTTGGCAACCAACAATGTAATGTCTAAAGTTTTCATGTTTGTTCATGATTCATTTTTGTTAAAGAAGTTTTTAATGAGTAGCAAATTGAAGAAGACTTGGCGGTAGAAATGAAGTTGAAAAAACTCTGCCACAAAATTTTGAATCATTTTTGCAGTATGTTAGGTTGAGCCGAGTTTTTTGGAATGGAACCTTATTTAGATGCTAGTAAACTAATAACTCTAATGTTTGGAGTCGTGCCTATCGGAATATGTTTCCGCTGGCTTCCTTCATTTCACTAATGTCTGCCTTGACAAGACATAGCATTGGCTGTGTGCATATGTTGAATTAGCATTTGGCAACAGAAGAATTGGAGTTAAAAGCAAATGAGATCATAGAGCATAAAGGAAGGTATTTCCACCGCAGCAGAACCATACAGATATATGCAATGTGCAACAAACTAAAGGGAATAACTCATGGTTGTAAGAGCTGCAGATATGCGTCAGTGCCCTTGTGGTATTTTAGTGGATAGTTAGACTCATGTAGGTGGACGGCAACAACAACAACAATAAACCTTTATACCACTAGATGGACGACATTAACTTTTTAAAATGTGCAAGCAAGAAATTTTTTTGACCACCATGCAGAACGGAACTTAAATTTCATCATTTTAATCTTATATAGTTAACAATATTAAATATATTATGCTATTATTAATTAAAGAAACATTAAAAATAAGAATTTTTCATACATAACATTAATTTAACACATCTCACACTATTATTATTATGCTCTTACAATTTGCAATTTGTATCATTAATTTAACACATCTCACACTAAAATGAACTTAGTCATCTAATATTTATTATATTAAAATTATATTATTATAACAAACAAGCTTTATAGATTAAACATAAAACGTCCTTAAGTTACAAATAAATAAACTACATAATGACTATATACAACTAAAATTATCAAATTATTGGAGTGGTTCGCTATTCAAATAATACTGATAAAAATAGGTGTTGCACTTGGATGAATGTAGAAAAGAATATGATAAGCAATTCAAAAGAAATACAGTAAAAAGGTGATAATGTGAAAGGTTGATGAGAATGTAGATAGCGTGATGTTAAAGACAAAATATTACAATGGGACGATGTGAAAATGATATGAAGTTATTGGAATTGAACCTTTATAAGGGGAATCTTAGGCTATATGAGAAGCAATAATTTTTTTTATTTGCTTTTTGAATAATTTATTTCAGTTTTCTTCCATTTGGAAAGCACACAATGTTGAATTAGGGTACCGGAATTTTAAAAAAAATAAAGCATAAGTTTCCATCTTTCAAAGCAATCATGAAGCGTACACTTCATATTGGAAGGCTTATGCATTATATCACAAACACTTTGATAGTTGTGCTTTTGAGTATTTGGAATTATATCACAAACACTTTGATAGTTGTGCTTTTGAGTATTTGGAACTGTTTCAATTTGAAGTGGCCATTCCAACGCTTTAAACAATGTTTTTTTTTTGGGTGATATATAACTATATTACAAACACTTTGATTTAGTTAGGTTGTCAAAAAGCTCGTCGTTCGCAAATAATTCATTTGGTTCGTTTGATAAACAAATAAGTCGAACACGAATAGTTTTTTTGAGCTTGGTTTATAAATGAGTCAAGTACAAAGAGAATTGTGTTTGACCGTATTCCTCTTTATTGTTCAAATTAAAAAAAATAATTTAAAATAAATATATCCATAAAATTATAACTATATTGTAAAAAAATTATAAATTTACTATTTTAGGAAAATATAAACAAAAAAATGAAAATCAAATTATTTTATTAAATAATAAATATCTTAATTAAAAACCTACGCTAATTCTAATTTACAATTTCTCCTAATAAATTATTAAAAAACACCCTGATACTAATAATTTATATTCCTCTCCTCACTATATTCTGTAGTCCTATTTCCCTAATCGCTTCGTGACCTCATTTTCATTTCGAGTTGGCTCTTGGAAGAAACTTCGAGCAACAGGCTTTCATTCGGAAAAATATTACATCAGTACTACACACGTAGAGTAACGTACGTAGCCAATGAAATCACGTCACAACACCCCACGCGACAGGGAAAAAAAAACGGCGCGATAACACGGAGAATATCCCCCCGTGTTATTCATGTGTTATTGTGTGTCATTCATATGTTACTGATGTGTTATTCTGCTATTATTACACCAAGAATATTCTTATGACACAATAACACATGAATAACACACAATAACATCAGAATAACATAGGAGAATATTCCTAACAGAGAAAAAACGGCGCGATAACACGGGGAATATTCCCTCTATGTTATTCATGTGCTATTGTGTGTTATTCATGTGTTATTGATGTGTTATTGTGTTATTATAACACCAGGAATATTCTCAGGAAACAATAACACATGAGTAACACACAATAACACATGAATAACACGGGGGAAATATTCCCCGTGTTACCGTGCCTTTTTTATTTCTGTCACGTGGGGTGTTGTTGTTTGATTTTATTGGTTACGCACGTTATTCTATGTGTGTAGTACTAATGTAATATGGTTCCCATTCTTTGAGTTAGGATTTTTTCTTTGTCTCCGACGGCGCGAGTTCCTTTCCCTCTTTCTCCTGTAAAGTAGTCATCTCTCACTCTCTCTAACCTGTGGCTTGTGAGTCGTGACTCGCCTCTATGAGCTTTTTATACTATGAAATCTAAATCTCTCATCTCATTGAGTCATTCTTGTGACAGTTCTTTGGCTAGCCCCTCTCTTATCTCTCGTTTTTATTATTTGAGATTATATTATCCCCATATAGGGCTAGAATGCGAGTATGATTCGTTTATTCTTTGGTTAAAATTTGGTACTTTTGTATATCAGTTGCAGGAAGTCATACTATTTGGTTTTAAGACAGTGAGGCTTTGTTTTCTGAATATTTGTTTTAATTTGATTCTTTATATTATTGTTTCAATTTTTGCTTCTCATATAAGTTAGTTTGATTTATGACAGTGATCTTGTGTATCACAGTTTTTGGTCTTGCTTCAAGTACTTAATCTGGTTCGTTTGTGCTGAGAAGTCAGATCAGTTCACTTTTGATGTTGTTGGACTTGTTTCATTAAGATATTTAGTTCAGTTATACATTTATTGAAATTTCAGTTTAGGTAATTTTGTATTTGATGAGTTTGGGCATTTAGTTCAGCTCAGATTTGTTCCCTTTTATATGCAGGCCATCAATGTTCATGTGTTGATAATTTTTTTCTTTAATCTATTTTAGACTTAAGGAAGACTACATGATACATATAACATATTAACATACATTCATATAAATGTTGTCATGTTGATGGATTTATCTCATTGAATTGTTTTATCTTAGTTTGCATTTATATAAATTTCTTTTAATTACTTTCAAGAATGAGAAGACATTTTTATTATGTGTTTAATTATATGTGAATTTAAAGTTGCATAGGTTTATGTGTTCTAATGTAAAGCTTATGCACTTGAAAATTGAGATTTTAGATTTGGAAGATATAAGCAAAATGAAGAATGTATTTTTCTTTCTATTTGTAATGTAATTATAAAATTTTAATTTATTTGTTATTTATTATATAATAATGATTTGTGGTGATCGAGAATTTAAGATTAGAGCTTCAAATTTATATTATATTTTTTATTATAATTTATAATAAGAATGTTGAAATAAAATTTTTTTTTAATAGAAGGATGTTTTTTTTTTTGTAATTTAATAATAAATAATTAAATTTATTATTATTTTTATTTCTTCCAGCTAATTTCGAACGAGTGCGAAGAAATTGAATTTAATTCGGAACATAAACATCCTATTTCGGAAAATACAGTTGGCCCATTTCCGAACTAACCAAACACAAGATATTTCTGCTTGATTACAGCACTGCCCATATGCTGACTACCGAATGTAAGGACTCCTCCCACGAGCGGCAATCCCTTCCTCGGCACTCGTCGAAACCGCTCGAGCGACCAGGCTCTCCTCCCATTCGCACAGTACATGCGCGGTGACCTTGGCTCCGTCAACTGCAATGGCGTCGAGCCTTCCCGCACAAGCTAGCGCTGTCATTGTTCGCTTCCACAACCTCGACACCCACGGACGATTCCACTGCAAGCGTGAACTGAGCCCAAAAGCAGTGTCGTCTTCCCTTATAGGTTTCAGAACCCTCACTCCTCATTCTCCTTGGTTTCTGCTCTCTCGACTTGGCTGCACTTAGAGTTTAATTTAATCAGGATTTACTGATAAATCCGGATTTATTAAATTCAGTGATGTTAAATCCGAAAATATGTTTGGTATGATTTCATTTAAGTCCACATAAATCTATATGGAATGTTTGACATTTTATTTCAGGATTTAACAATTTAGGTGGCGATCCCCTTAACTCCAGGTCCCGATCGGATTTTATAACTCCCGGAATTACGTAAATCCATCTTAAAATAGGCTACCAAATAACGCCTTATTCTCTATTTCTTAACACAGAACCATGGAGGCGGTTATATGTTCAAACCAACAAATTTTTTTTTAAATACAGTTATTGAAAAATATGAATTTGAAACTAAAACTCAAACTAAATCTAGAAATAACTCATAGAATGCAACTCTAAATCTTAATTTTGTTGCATTATATTTTGCGCATTTGCATTAATCAAACATTGGCTTTTAAATGAATATTGTCGTATATATGGAAATGTATATGATTGTTATGTGAGTTCATTATAATGTTTAGGAACTTCTACAAATTGCTATGATTTACTTTAAACTTTAAATATCTTTTGTGCGTGATTTGCACTCCATCTATTTTTTTTTACATATCTGATCCATAGATCCTTATTGGACTTATAGTTAGTAATAATTCAGTGTGTTTGTGCATGCTTTGCCTTTTAGAATTAGCATTAATATTCCTCTTAGTGGTGCAACTCTGCAATTCTATCATGAAGGTGAAGCACCATCATGCCCCTAATAATTGTTTTTGCTTCTACAAATGGAGTTTATATAGGTCAGGGTGTATTTCTATACTTGCCACAGAACTTCTAATTGTAACATCTAGACAGATTTTAAATATTATAAAACATGGATATTGTTTGTTCTTGATAGATTATAGGGTTCTTTTGATGGAATGTATTCCTTCTTCAACCTTTATGGGAGATTTCACCATTCTTGCTTTTTAGAGGAGAGATTGTTGTCCAAGTAGTATTGATTGTTTCGGTTGTTTGTCATCTGATTGATGATCTATATAGAGATGATTTTCTTTATGCATTTGCATTTTTGATTTATTAGGAATTGGTGGTGTTAACATTAATTCTTATTTTCTCGAGGATTGCCTTACGATAAGCCCATAGAGTAAGTTTGGAATTCCAGTTATTAGGCTGTTTAAAAGTTGTTTGTTATGCTTCATAGAACCTAGTTTCTTTTTTTGAACAAAATTGCAACCTATATTTTTGGCTATCTAGTTTCATTTTTTAGTATTTAACATCATTATATTGTGGATCCATTGTTTGGCATATATTGTTTCATTTCATTCAGCTTCTTACGTGGTATAAAATTTTGCTTCCTGTTTGGTTGCCTACCCCATGTCACCCTTACAAACAAATGAGAGAACTGTTTTCCAAGGCACAGTAATTTTTAAGACCTTTTTAATGAGTTTCTGTCTATCTTGTTAAGCAGAATCTTCTGCATTCACTATTTCAATTTCTTCACTAATGTATATGTATACGTATGTATGCATACACTACATGATAGTTTCATCATTCAATTATTGCATGTTCTCATGATTGCAGGCCTGATAAGTTATGCATGTTTCTAATATTTCTACCATTCGAAGGAATTACCAATGCTTATTAGCAAGTATAAAATGAATATTATTGCAGGATTTTCCTATTTTTTGGCATTTGATTTGATGGCGGCGAACTTTTTTTACCCACAAGGTTTCAATTATTTTTAATGAATCAATTTGTTTTTAAAATATGACACTAAATAGGACACAATGGAGAAAAAAGGATTCATGTAACCCACTCCGCTTAGTGGGACAAAGGCTTGTTGTTGTTTTTGTAGTTTGTTTATAACTTATTGACCTTTCTAGTTTTGATCATGGTCAGGAATGTCAAACTTTACACGAAGGTTTATACAAAGGGAGTAACACTCAATCAATTACAAGTGGAGCAGCCAAATATACTAGCTGTTTCTTACATTTATCTGGCGATGTTGAACAACAGGTTGGAAGTGCTTCTTGTGCTTCTTGTTCAGATGTAAGGTTCAATACCTACTTAGTAAGCAACAAGTTGTGTACTGTTATCTTTTGGAATTATGCGTGTTTATAGTCTTTTTCCATCAAGAATAATTTCTTTTGAAAGTTGGCTCACCTTTTCAAATAATGTAGCTCTTTAAAGAATCTTTTCTCTCCACTTGTTAGACTTTGATGTTTATCCCCAGGTCATTCATATTGATGCAACTGGGTTGCATTTCTTACCTTTTTTTTTCTGCATGTGGTAATTCAAATTTAACCTTTTTCAATTGCCAATGCATCACAGTGTGCATCATTTCCCAATTTTGATACCAATGATTTTAATATTTATACAGGAGGATCCTTGCTACTTGATTAGTACTGCCAAAAAAAAAAGGCTTAAAATTCCAGTTCGAGTCAGTTGATATGTTTCTTCCTCCACTTCAGTCCGACCTTTGCTTTTCCAGGCGTGCATTGAAGCTATTTTGCTTGTTTAGCTTGGCCTGATTTAGAGTGTAAATAAAACTATAAGAATAATCATCATATTTGTATCTTTGTAGACAATGATAATCCTATCATATTTTTTCTACATACCAGAAACCTCTAATGATTTGAAATTTTGCAAAATGTTTGTAAATTGGTATATCTAATGCATTATCCTTAAGAATTAAACATTAAAGATTCGGTTCCAGAGTGTTACTTTGAAAGATCTCAATATGCTAAACACATCTCCTTATCCCCTTTTTGCAAGTGCAAAGAGAAATCTTCACATTTTTTCTAGCTTCCACCTGCTAGCAATTTTCTAACAGAGTGGTAAATGGAGCTTGCGCTAGGTTTCAAGTTTAGATGGATGGATGGATAGAAGCTCATCAAACAACTGCTAACTTCAAAGCGGACATAAGATTACTTATCAGACTTGACACCCTTCTTACCAAAACCTCCAAATCAATTGGTGAGATTATTAATAGATTTCTTACCACTTTTTAAGTTTGCTTAAAGTGATTGAACTTTTGGTAAAAAGGATTTTCAAATTATTTAACTCAATGGTATCACCATTCCATGAATCAAAATGTTTTTTTAATAAAATTTCATAAAAAAAAGGAGAAAAACACAACCATTCACAGCAATATTCCATTATCCAAGGTTAATGCCACTAAAAAAATTTTAATATATGACATTTCCAAGAATTAAAATTTAATTTATTTAGTAGTTTGTCCAATTTTAAACGAAATACAATGTGTATGCCGTCCTGATGTTAGCTTTAGGTGGTTGAATGAAACAAGAAGAGTAGATGACTTGATACTAATTAAATATTGACCGAGGAAACTACTCTATTTTCAATGTAATTGATTGTGTCTTATTTAAAATATCACTCATCTGTAAAACAAACTATGTTGATGTTCCTAAATCATCAAAATTATTGGGAGAATGGCCCTCACAATTTTTTTCGAATATTAAAATGAGAGACAAAAGATGTAATATTGTGCTAGTCTAGTTTGAAATATCTCAATTGTATCAAAATTCACTCTAACAATCATTCATTTTGCAAAACAAATCGCACAAGCACTTCCACATTTCACAAATACCCATGAAGAGTCACGTCACTAAATCGTCTAACAATGAAAATGCTGAAAATTTTGCATTGTAGATGAAGACTTTCTTCAACGAGTGCAAAGTTGATGTGCATAATAACTGATAATTTTGCAAGAATAGATGGAATATTAAACCATGCATGTGTGACAATTAGGGGTGTAAAAAATTGACGACACTCCACTCGACTAGAACTCAAGTTGTAAAGTCTGGATTCGGGTTAGGAATCCTAACCCATTTTAATATTTTGCGCCGGGTTAGGAATCCAAACCATTTAATTTTTTGAGTCGAGTTTGGGTTGATCTACTAACTCAAAATTGACCCGAATCGACACAGTTGACACGCCAACCTAAAATTAATTAAAGATTGACTCAAAATTGACCCGAATTTGACTTGAATAAATGTTGTCTTATGTTAACCAAGTTATATATGTTGGGTTCAGGTTAGTGGGTTAAAGGCAGATTGAGTTCGGGTTGGACTTTCTAATCTGTTTAATATTTGGGCCTGGTTCGTGTCAATTTCAGGCTAGATTATTGCCCAACCTACGAATTCGACACCCCTAGCGACGTCGAACACATATTTGATAAATGTGAATGATGAATGAATTTATGTGTGTGTGCAATAAAATTTTGCAGTAGATATATATATATATATATATATATATATATATATATATATATATATATATATATATATATATATATATATATATATATACTAGTAATAAAATTATAAAATTAAGTGGACATGAA
>NEWO01000152.1:49581-71494 GCA_003013225.1 Phalaenopsis aphrodite | reverse complement strand
TTTTATAACTTGTATATCAAATACTGTAAATATAGCAATTGAAATTGTATCTTTAATATCCAATTTAATAGGCTAATTATTAATGTTGAGGATGCAATTATTTAAAAATGTATTTTATCATATTAATTGTTGAATATACGACTTCAATTGAAAATTTAAAAAAAATCTAATTATAATCGAAGATTTTTTTTATTTGCACTTTTATAAATTTATTTAATCATCTAATTGGTCATTGATCAAGATTAAAACTTATGTCTTTGATATCGATTTTGTTATGATCTGATTTGGGTGTTTGGAATTATTAAGGAGGAAACAGATCATTGGACGTTGGATTTATACCAATTTAACATTTTTAACAATACAAAATATCATGCAACCGGTTAAGAGGTACTGAACATTAATATTTTTTGAAATATCTTTTAGGCACGTACAAAAATGTTTAATTTAAAATAATTTTTAATAAAAATCCTAAAACAAATTACAATATTTTCATACATATTTTCATTAGCTCATCTTCTTCTATAAACAAACTCTTTTCTACCAATCATTTAATTTGAAGTTGAGGTACTCGAGACTTGGTTTGCACAACATCACGTCGCTCTTACCACAGCTCATCACCCACACATGTTTTTATCTCACTTTCTTTGTTTTACATGGGACAAGTATTGTTTGTCTCTTTGCTTGGGATGAATCCCGATCTTCTCCTCCTTCGTCCCATGTTAGTGGAGCTGGCTCGTTGGTTCCATTGAACCGGCGCAGCCAATTCAATTTTTTTTTTGGAAAAATTTACGCGCATGCACCTCAATTCTTATGTTTTTCTTATCTTACACCAAAAATTCAATTTTTACATGCATGCCACCTTACCTGTGCATAAAAAAATTGTATATGACTTTTTAATAGTTAAATTTGTGGTATTTTTTACTTGATTTGAAAGATTTGGGTGGTATAATTTCATAAAGTTAAGTTTAGATGTTAGATGTGTAAATACGTAGGTATTGAGTGGTATGTGTGTAAATGTCCCCTTTCTTTTTCAATGCTGGATTTTACAATTGATTTCTGTGTAATGGCAATTTTGTTGTGATTCCGATGAAGCTTTGACTAATTTTAAGATATTTTGTTTCTGGATGCATGTCTTTGGTTCACTGGATTCGCGTTCTTCCCAGGCTATGCATTTCTGCCTGCATCTTTCTTCAGAAGGTACTTCACAAGTTTCAACCGGTCAATATAATGAAATTCCTCATTTGTGGAAGCATGAAATGGACAAACGTTTATCTCACAGAAGTTTCTCCAAGAATCCCGCGTTCATTCACGGTTTGGCTTGGCAGTATTCATGCAGGGACCCAACCCCAGGACTTAGTAATTCGCCATCAGTCTTTAAGAAAATTGTGTCGTCTGAACCAAACACAGATCAACTAATCAAAACTAACCAGAATATTGAGCATGAATTTCATGGAAAACTTGATGGTGAAGACCTCAAGAGTACTGTTACAGATGATGTTGTTGAGCTTTCCATTGCTGCCTCTGAAGCGGTGGTTATTTCTGAAATGATGTTTAGTAGCATGCAATGTGAACCTCTTTCTGATGCAGCAATTATTGAAATTGCTCTTCGTTTGAAACATGCCCGAAATGAATGTCTGTTGGAAACAGCTCATACATTTTCAGTTGCCGATCCCGATGATACTGATTGTCTATCTGATTTGGATGAAAATTCTATGTCTGATGCATTTGAAGATGTAGGCTTAACGGTTCAGCAAGTTGCTGAAACGTCAATATGCCCATTTACTCATAGAAAATTTTCCAACAGCACTCAAGTTTCAGGTACCAAACAGCAGGAGATATTGAAGCCCGATTTATCGTATGCCTGCAATGTATTAGCTAAAGATCTTGTACATGAGCGGAAAGCACTTCCAGAAAATATTAAGGGTGTCTGTACTGGT
The DNA here is from genome assembly GCA_003013225.1 of Phalaenopsis aphrodite. Taxonomy (NCBI): domain Eukaryota; kingdom Viridiplantae; phylum Streptophyta; class Magnoliopsida; order Asparagales; family Orchidaceae; genus Phalaenopsis; species Phalaenopsis aphrodite. The sequence continues at coordinate 69,557 of NEWO01000152.1, read as the reverse complement.
AAAACAATTTCCCAAATACAAACAAAATCCTGGGATAATTTTCCTCTGAATTACTCGAGACCATCTTTAAAAGATCATACACCAGAGCAGGAGCAAAAGTTTTACAATAAAGATGCTTTGCCAGTAAACCAGATGGGCTTTATGAAGCCTGACTGTATACAAAAGGTAAGGCAACTTTTGAGCAAGTGCAGTTTACTTTTGAGAAAAGTGTCAAAATAATTCCTTGACTTTTTAAGGTGGGTCATTTTAGTTCCACAGTATATAATTGCCAATTTAATCTCTAATTTCTTTTAATAGGGGCTAAAATAGTTCCCACAGAGGACTATTTCATCTGCTATCAAAAGTTTCTGGAAAATAATTTGGCACTTTTATAAATTCTGGAATGTCAGGGGACTATTTCACACTTTACTCGTTCACTTGTTCTTGTCAATTCAGTTCATAAAAACTGCAGATATTTTTTTGTTTAGCTTGTTATGTTCAATCATTCTTAACCTTTTTCTAACTAAAGACTATTTTTTGAAGGTGGGAAAGGTTCCACAACCGAGCAATGCAAAGGTCAAAAAGCACTTAAAGTTCTTTAACTGGGAGACCAGCTTTCTTTCGGAATCCATAGATTCTTTGGAGCAAGATGTATCACAGTTAAAACAATCAGTAGAACTTGCGGTAGTTTCTTCTTCAGACACCATATTGCGACTTTCATCTTCCAAATTTTGCTACGAACAGGAATCTAAACATGAAGCACCACTTTCACAAGATTATTCTAGGACCGCATCACTTTTTGATCCTCTATGTTCTGTCGTTCCTTGTAGTATTTCTAGTGGAGTGTATGTTGGCTATGAAACCAAATGTGCAACAGATGGTGCTCAAAATTTGAAGAATCCAATTACTACAATATACTCAAAATGTTTAGATGGAAATTCTCTCTTGCATAATAATGTTATGTTACAGAAACCATTCCTTGAGAGAATAGACCTCATTCTCTCTAAGTCGAGTGAAAGGATTGTTGAATGTTCTAATAAAAACGATGCTGAGCTGCCAGGAAAATGGTTGGATGAAGGTAGATCAAACAACGAACAAATTCTTGAACAGAATAAAATTAGAGTGTCATCTTTTGCGATTCAGAACACTGATAATAATGACACTCAATTAACTGTGCATGGAGATGCATGCTCATCTCCTATACTGGAAGGTTGTGATGTAACTATGGGTGGTGATATGCATGAGAGCATTAAAAGCTTGTCTGCATCAGCTTTAGGGAAATGCAGACCAGATGATTTAACTAAAAAAGCTAGCTACAGGAGTGAAACAATTAGCAGATCTCATATACATGTACAATCAAATTTACAATCAACTCCTGTAGACGAAAGAACTAGGAAGAAGAGAGTCCGATTTCAGGAAGCCCCCTACGATATGGATGGGCCTAAGGCGTCTAAACTCCAGCCTAAGTGTATAGCAATGCAACTTTTCATTTGAATTTATTCGGATCTAATTTATTACTTGCTAGCTCCAATATTCTTAACGCTTCCACAGGTTCTTTTTCTGGAACTGCCACGAGATGCAAATCTGAATACAGATGGTATCATAAGTACGATCAATTGATCAGTAATAGGACAGTGAGGAACAAAGAAATAATATTTCAGGGTGTGGAATTTCTTTTGACTGGCTTCTCAAGTTGCAAATCAAAGGATCTTGAAGAATTAATTAGAAGACATGGTGGATATGTTCTTCCAAATATACCATCACAATTTCCATGTTTAAGTGTGAAGCCTATTAGCTTAGCAAGCAGGAAACTTCCTGTTATACTATGTCCAAAGAAGGTATATTTATGCAAGTGTTTCTCCTCAACAAAATAAATAAATAACAAAAAAACTATATATAATTTTGTCAAGCTATTTGCTTGGTAAAAAAAATATATTCTGATATTTTATGTTCTTGCATTGTTAGCAGAAATCTATATAGTAAGTCTGATGGGTTGAATACTATTAAATAAAATTTTGGCTTGCATAGTTTCTCCCTTTTTGATAGCTGTTACACTTACATGTTTGGAAGATTTTGTCTCCAATTCTTCTATTAAGACATTTTGTTTTACAGCTTACAAGGTTATTCTTTGAACAGAGAAAGTTAAATTGGTTAAAAAGTAGTTAATCTGCATTAATTTTACAAAAAATTTTGGTTGTGGTTTATGTGTGACTTTCAATAATTTGTTGTGCTTGGGTTATTGTTCTATTCAGTGAAGCAGTGACTGTAATCATGTTCTATTTTTTATTGTTGTTTTGTTCAGTTCCTTTGGTTTTCTGTGTGAAGGGAAGTTTGTTATCACCTTTTGAGATATTATAGCTATTAAATTATAGAATCATTAACATACTCATTATCATTAACCTTATCTAAAGTTTTTGGGCCTGGGTTTAGGAATTTCACATTCATTCTTATGAGTGCCTGCATGAGGTGCTAAAAACATTACCAAAGGTGTTACTTTTCCTTTTATTTAATTGAACAATTGAAGTTTAGCTTCTCAAATTGTCCAGTTTTTTATACGCTCATACGATCTTTAATCTTATTGATTGTGGTCTACTATATGAGTTACACATGGATCAAGTTTTATTGCTTTTGTGATGATTTAAACATTTACTGAATATGCGATCCGATGGTATGCAGAATTTTAAAGCTGTAGTTTTACTGATTTATTTCACTAGCTAAAACAGTCTTATTTCAACAAGATGCATTAAAATTTCATGTATTTGATTCTATCTTCTATGTCATTTGAATGCTACAATTTGAGAACACAATTATCTTTTCATGCAATTCATTTATTGTGAAGCTCTTTACGCATCCGATTTGTATGTGTTTTATGTGCACATGTGTGATGAGTGCATGCGTGACATCATAGTTAACTCAAGCCACACTAGAAATATAAATATTATTGCTAAAAATCCAATGAGTTATAAACGACAACTTGTGACTATAAAAAATTAACAACAAAAATACAATAGGCACGGGACTAGGACGACGGTGGTGGGTTGTGGGTCACTGGAGTGGAGTTGAGTAGCTGAGGGGGAGGCTATGTGGAGGCTGCAGCAAGGAGGGCTGCAGGACAAAAGGTTGACGGGAAGTGGGTTGCCTATCGTTGAATGCTGTGGCAGGGAGAAAGGGAGGGATGAGTGCTGGACTGGTGTGGAGACTGCAGCAGGTAGGGTGACGGGAAGAAGGCTATGGTTATAGCAGGAAGATAGCAGGTTGAGGGGGAGGGGATTATGGGGGAGTTACGGTAGAAGATTGGGAGGGAGGGAGTAGATAGAGTGCGGGTAGCAGGGTGAGATGTTAGCAAGATTGTGTGGCTGTAGGTTGGGAGGAAAGAGGGTTCACGACAGTAGATGGAGAGGGAGGAGGGGTGCGGCCAGCACGGGATTTCTGGTGGTGGGATGGGTAGGAGTTTAGCGGTTGGGAAACTGGGACTGTGGACTGCGGAGGGAATCTTGGGGGAGATAAATATCTCTGCGGAATCGAGTGACTGCCGGAGCACCCTTCGAATCTTTGGAGAAGATCACCACCTTGGGCAAGTTATAGTTGGAGCTCCTCTTCGCCTTCGAATATAACCCTAGAAGGGAAAATAGTCTCGACTGCTGCTTGGACAGAAGTTTAAAATTTAGAAGAAAAAAACTGAACCCTAATAGCAAACAACATATTTATAATATTTACTAGCAGTTAGAATAGGAAGGGATTAGAATGTGAAGGCAATAGATTTAGGAACGAAATAGAAAAAGGTGAGAAATCAAATAGGAAAAAATGATGGACTGTAGCAGCTACAATACCATGCCCCAATAAGCTCCTGCGTCAATGTGGGTTGAGTTGTCACTATTGAACAAACAAATTTAGCAATTAAATCATTATTTTGAGCATGCTAAAGTGATATGACTTGGTTTAACTCTTTTAACAGAATTGATTTGCTTTTAATTATGTGCAGGTTGAAACTACTAAATTCCTATATGGCTGTGCAGTTAATGCTTTCATCATAAATGTTCGTTGGCTTGTGGATTCAATACAAGCTGGCACTGCATTGCCACCGGGGAAGTAAGTTCTGTTTTTCTTTCTCAGAAATCTTCTGAATTTTTTCTATTTTGGAAAGCACTTTTTTTTTTGTTGTTATAACCCTTATTTATCTCTCACAATCAAAGCAATTTGTACCATTTGAAAAATATAGAGTGAAGTATGATTCATTGATATACTACTACGATGTGATCAACAATGAAACAAACAGTTTGATTCTCATATTTCAGCCAAGCTAACCGAATATCAATTTCTACAAATATTTAATTTGTGAAAGTGAAGGATATTATGCATCCCAAATACAAATGTTAAAGAAGACCTGATTTTTCTTCTTGAAAAAAAAAAAACGGTTTATCATTTTGTTTTGATTGGCCGTGCAGAATATGTCCTTCAAATTTGGTATGAAGGTTTCTTAGATTTCCCATTATAGAAAAATAAGCAGCGAGGATGATTTGTGAAATACTAAATTAATTGCTATTTTAAAAGTATTAATTAGTGCACTAAATTATTGTTATTTTTGTCATTCAGCAATTCTCAAATTGAGATAGCTAGGGAATTATAATAACTTGCCATATTGGAAGAGGAGTTCAAATTTTTGTCAAAAGAATTTTATATTTCTTTTTTTATCTTTGAATCTTAGTTCGAGTAGCACTTTAGCATTAGTATTAAGTCGCTTGTTCTTCTCAGTGTCTTGTAAAAGAGGGATACATGATTAGAGTTAGAAAAAATTGAAATTGCGGCAAGCGTTCGATTAACCATCGATTTATGTTTCTTCTATTATGAGAAAAGGGGCAAGTTTTAATTCAGTAAGCAAATGTCGAAGGAGAACGAGAGACAAAAGGAAGTGAGATTGAGACGAAGGAAGAAAAGGAAAAATGTTGTGTGCATGTCATGGTAAAGAAGTTTGACACACTAGAGATGATGCCACCGGTGTGAGCAAGTGGGGATGATGACTCTCTCGAATGCGACACTATCCATCACGGGAAGAATTGTGCTGGGAGGCAAACCTAAAGTCAAGCGGACCTTCTACTTTGAATGCGGGCAGTGATGTCGTGAGTGGGAAGGAGCCTCACATTTGATAGGGAGAAGAGTAGGAAGACTCGTGTGTGAAGGCAAATCGAGCGGGTGAGCAAGGTAAATCGTGCTGGTAAGGTAGCCAAAATGATTTGAATCAAAGAAAGGAAGGTGGTTTTGTTTGTGGGTCTTGTAGCTGATCGGGTTAGGTTTTTTTAGTAGATTTCTTTAATATATTAAATGAAATTTATAATTAAGTCTTAATATATGTTCCTATGCTAATTAAAAAAAATAAAATCAGAGACATTTGAAAGTTTGATTTGGAGCAGAAAGAAGAAAATTTGCTACATCAATAAAGTGAAATTATAATTGAGTCTAATTTGATTTTTTATTTTATTTTAGAATTATGGATGATTAAGAGCATAAAATTATGCAAAATAATATAAGAGTTGACATGCCTTAGAATATTGCAATTAGAGCTTATTTCTTTTTGATATGATGAATATTGTGACTTAATTGATTAAGAATTCTCAATCTCAGGCTAGTAATAATGGGGGAGCACAAATATATAAGTACTTGAAACTTTTTCAGGATATGAGGCAACTGTTATTTTCAAGAGCATGAGGGCTACTGCAAGCTTAAAATTGACTTATGAGAGGAGAAATTATATATGGTATTACATGTCCACTAGAGAGGAGAGTTACTCTTGTTACATTTGCTTTTGAGGGAGAAATTGAGAGACGGTGGTAATAGTTACAAGAGAAATTTGGTGGTTGACCTAGTCACTTGGTGCAGTTGGAGGAGTTTGTGAACACATATAGAGATTGATTTGTACCACTGTCAATCCAGATATAGATGCATGATAAATTTAGTTAGTGTAAGTAAATTGATCGATCATGCAGTATGAAGCGGAGTTTACTATGTTTTCGAGGTCTACACCATAACTTATTCCAAATGCAAATGAGAAATGCCACGGGTTCTTTTTTGGATTGAATGATTCAATTCGACAACCAATAGTGTCACATGAGATTGAAGACTATTCAATGCTAGTAGAGAGGGCTAGACTAATAAAAATTGATTTTTAGTAGACCCAAGAGTAAGGATTTGCAAAAGAGGAAAAGCTCGGAAGAAGTGACACCAATAGTTACTCTAGAGGAGATAATGGGAAGAAAATAAAGTTATATGTTGATGAAGTTAATAGTCAGGCTTGCAACAACTCTATAGAGCTTCATTAAGTGTGGGAAGCTACACGATGGTGAATATTTATTTGGTCTTAAGGGATGTTATTTATGCTGACAACCTAGACATCAAATGAGAAACTATCATGACTCAACCTAGGGAATTGGAATTTTCAAGGTGGGAAATGGCGATTGAATGGTTGTCTAATTGTTTCATTTCATACAAAATGAAATCCAAGCCACAAAAGAGCCATTTTATTTCATTAAAACTTATATTGACAATATTATATTTATATTTATAATTTTACATCTAACAAAAAGTAAAACAAAATTATAATACCTATCAATCAAGCGCTCCTCTGCGCCTATACACATATTCTATGATTTATCTATCATATAGCAAATTTTTCTATAAAATGTTAGCAGCTGAAGGTGCAAGTTAGATAACTCAGCGGACAAATTTTTTAAATTACAATAATTTTCATTTTTAAAATATTTGGTAAAAGTACTGTAAACAGTAAAAAACTGAGCAATAAAAAGAAAACTATTTTTTGTTTATTTTCATTCATTTATGTTACACTTTGTTATTGAGAGTTAACGTCTAAACGCATAATTTTAAGTAGTATATGTTTACTTTTCCAAACCCACAAAAAAGGTAGATATTCATTTTAATTTCTATTTTTATTTTTAGTTTCATTTCCATTTCGTGCATAGGTACAACGCTTCCTCTGTCAATACCATATGTGTGTGACTCCATATGCATCTATATATCATATTTTATTTATTTTCTTGCATTTAACATTTTAAAAAAATGAACTTTAACATTTTAAAATGAATGTTAGAAACAACAAAAACATGTGTAATTGCTTTAAAAAATAGACAGAATTATTATAAAATAAAAATATATTTACCCACCCATCTCTACTTATACAGTTTGAAGCCAGCTGTCTATTTCTCAGGTGAAACTAGTTCTTAAATGCTTCTATAATAACAAGTTAGCCTATATTAACCTCTATTAGTTTTATTTTTCTTTCACATGAATTATAACATAATTATTTAGACATTTTCATTTGCATTTAATATCCAGTGACTTTCCTGCAATGCATGTAATATGTTTGTAATTAGAGAAACTTAATTAAGCTTCTAAACTTATAGTTTAGGGATCTTAAAAGTATATATGTATGTACATGTACATACATATATATCTATATATATCTATATGTATGTATATATATATATATATATATATATATATATATATATATATATATATATATATATATATATATATATATATATAATTTAGACTTCGTACTGGCAATTCCTCCTTTCTATTTTGATTTCACCTTTTCCTTGGATTACCCTAAACTGATATTTAACTAAAATCTTAATTATTAATTGAATTACATATATGATTTTTGAAATTTCAATTTATATTATTTAAAATTATTTACTAAAAAATTCTTACCTTAAAAGCTGCAACGCCCTTTTTCCTTACTACCTTGTTCAAATTTCGAGCACGAAGCACAAAATACTCATTTGAACTCTCACGGCCGTCTCCTGCTCCCAAACCTCAAAAATGCGAGGGATTTGGCAATTTTGCATGAAGGAAAAGCTCCAGTGATCCGTTCCTTCTCTCCGAGCTCTCTGTCGAGCTTCTCACATGTGAAAACTTGCGTAAATGGGGGAAAGTCACTCGACTATTCCTCTCTTTCCTCCATTTGCTGCTCGCAGTAGTCAATAGAGTTGCTTGAGCCTAAAGGTGCTCGATTGAGCATCTCTCGATCCCAAAAAAGCCCCACACAACTACGGAAGAGGCGTGCGATCACTCCTCTTTTATTTTGCTTCAACTCCTCGTTTCTCCTTCCTTTCTACTTATGGTTCTTCAGCTTGGGGATAACTTCTTCCTCTTCTTTTTCTCTCTGCCTCTCATGCTCTCTCTTGCTCTCTTTAACTTGATCTTACCTGGAATGGATAAAACAAGACATCGTTCCCTCTAGAATAACCTTCAAAGGCGGCAATGCCAACGATCGGATGCATAGGCGTAGGAAGCATAAACTTTCATTTTCAATTTTTTTCTTTTTTCTTTTAATAACTAAGTTAATAAAAATTTTATACGTTATTATTACAATCACCCTTCATAAAAAAATTCATCATTGAAATTTAAAGTACAAGAATATATTTTATACCTTAATTGAAAAAATGTGGAGTCTTTCTCTCATCTTAGATTCCTTCTCCTAAGCGACATCTTTGTTTAATGCTTCCAAATACATGAGCAAAAGGATTCTCCAATTTCTTTTATTTTAACATCATAATCTACAATTTTTACTGGCTCATCCATAAATCTCAGGCCAAGGTGAATACCTATGGGGTTTATAACAATCTTGCTAGCCTCATCGATAATATATTTTCACAATAAAGAGATATGAAACACATTATGTACCCCATAAATGTGTTGTTATGACAAGCCTATAAGCGATTTTCTATACCTTTTGCACGATCTTATATGGGCCAACATACCATGGGCTTAGCTCTCCGGACTTTTTCAAAACGTTTAACTACTTTCATAAGGCTAAACTTCATAAAAACAAATTCTTTTATCTCAAATTCAACCGGTATGTGTTTAGCATCATAATAACTTCTCTGTCTATCCTGAATTGCTCTCAGTTTATCACGAATCAGTCTGATCTTCTCAATAGTTTCATCAGCCTGATCTTCTCAATAGTTTCATCAACTAACTCAACATTAATTATTTTATGCATTTTTTTCGATAAAAGGCTTCATAAGGAGTTATACCAATACTAATCTGGGAGCTAATATCGTAGGCAAATTCTATTAGAGCGACATATATTTCCTTGTTTCCACCAAAATCAAGCATACAAAGTCTAAGTAGGTCTTTTTAAGATTTGGTTCATTTATTCTTATTGACCGTCTGTTTGAAAAATTGTATTGAACGTCAGTTGAGTACCTAAAGCCTCTTAAACTTTCCTCCACAACCTGAAAATAAATCTATTGTCTCTATTTAAAGTAATAAACTTTGTGAGTCCATATATTCGTACAATTCTATCAACATAAGTTCTACTCGGCTTATCCACATAATTCATTTGTATGATATGCATGAAATGTGCGTAATTGGTCAGACGATCAATAATCACCCATGTAGCATCACGACCTTTCCTTGATCTTGGTAGCCCAATTACGAAATTCATAGCATGTCCTCCCATTTCCCTTATCCTACTTCTATGGATGTTCCCCCTATTGTTCTTGTCACTGAGGAGTCTCTTGTTCTGGTGAGGGCACCATTCGGTGAGCCCCCTGATTCGGTGAGTGCACCATCTCTTCCTCCCAATATCTGTGTCTACACTCGGCATGCCCGTTCCAATACTCCTACTCTGGAACCCGCTATCTCCTTACATGACTCTAACTCCACTCCGGGCGACATTCTCAGCATGCCCCTTCTCCGAATGAGGAGGTGAGTTCTTCTAGTAAGATATGCAATCAGACATTCTCTCTTTATTATATGGCAAAATATGTCTCTTTTCATTGTTTAACTCTGACCTACAGAGCATTTGCTACTACTACCCTGACGGACCGTTTTAACTCTGACCTACAGAGCATTTGCTACTACTATCCTGACGGACCGTCGGATCTCAATTATTATTGAGAATGCTCTTACTAATCCAGCCTGAAAAACAGCAGTAATGGAGGAGATGAATACCCTTCAACGAAACCATACATGTGACGTTGTTGATCTTACTCAGGGTAAGAAAGTTGTGGGATGCCGATGGATTTTCAGCACCAAGTTCAACTTTGATGTGTTCAATGCAACAAGGCAAGATTGGTCGCCAAAGGGTACTCACAGACTTGGAGTTGACTATGAGGATACATTTTCTCCAGTAGCTAAGTTAAACACCATTTGGGTCTTGTTGTCTCTTGTGGTGAATCTGGATTGACCTTTATTTCAGCTAGATGTCAAGAATGTGTTCTTGAATGGAGAGCTTACAGAAGAGGTATACATTTCTCTCTCTCTCTTGACTTTAACTCTACTGCCTCCAAAGGGCAAGAGTGCAGGCTGCGAATGCTTTTCTATGAGCTAAGACAGTCTCTGAGGCCTGGTTCGGTAAATTCACAAAAGTGGTTGTGGGTTATGTTTTTACTCAGGCTTAATTAGACACACTCTCTTTGTCAGGTATTCCTCCGTTGGTCAAATAACTATCCTTATTGTCTATATTGACGATATTGTTGTTACAGGTAATGATCTCCTAGCATTGGAGTCCTTGAAAGACATTATTATTAAATCATTTGAAATGAAGGACTCGGGGTCTCTCTGATACTTACTAGGCATGGAAGCAGCTCGATCATCTCAGGGCATTTGTCTTTCTCAACGCAAATATGTGGTCGGTCTCTTGACAGAGAATAATCTTCTTTTGTGCGAACCCGTAACTATTTCTATTCATCTCAATGAAGAATTAACTGACATTCTCAATGTTGTGTCTGTCAACAAGACTCACTACTAGCATCTTGTGGGGAAACTCATCTACCTCGCTCATACTCGTCCCAACATATGTCACACAGTTGGTATAATGAGTTAATTCATGCACGATCCCTATGAGCACAATCTCCAAGTTATTCACCGGATTCTCCACTATTTAAAAGGTACACCGGGCTCAGGTTTACTCTCTCATCACACCTCTCAGTCTATTGCTATTTATACAGATGTTGATTGGGTTGGGTCGGTTCATGATCGAAATTCCACATCGGGGTGTTGCTCATTTGTATGGAGAAATCTTGTCACGTGGAAAGACCAAATACAAATTGTGGTTGCCCAGAACGGTGCTGAAGCTGAATTTTAGTCTGTCTCTGGGAATTTTTTATTCTCTCTGATTATGCATCATACTCTGTGAACTTCGTATGTCAATCTCCATCCCACTACAGCTATTCTGTGATAATAAGGCTGTCATAAGATTACTCACAATTCAATCCAACTTGATTGTACCATATATGTGGAGATTGATGAACACTTCATTAAGGAAAATATTGAGTTCAAAGAAATTTGTGTTATGTTTGTGCCCTTTAATGGCCAACTAGTAGATATCCTCATCAAAAATCTTCATCGTCCTTTGTTTGATGACTTCAAGACCAAGTTGAACATGATTGACATCTATGCTTCAACTTGAGGGAGAGTATTAGATTTATAACGATACTGTGTAGCTATTATTACATATTATTAGTTTTTATTTCTTCATTATATATTTCCTATTTGTTTTATTCTATTATATTTATTTTCTTTGTTGTGTCTATTGTAATTTGGTTTAAATACCCTTCTTCTATAATAAAATTATGCTGCTCCATTCCAAATCTCAATATTTATCCTTATTTTTCCCCAATCAATCCCCGTGCTCACATTTCTTGATTTCAAGCCTAGCCAAGACCTACTTATGCTCGATGCTCACTTGCTAATTCAAACTCATATCCTGTAATTGAACCTATATACAAATATGTATTAACTCATTGCTCGCACTGCATCCATGAATCGCCTGATCCATCATAGCCCTGCACGCACCACTTAGACCCAACGTCCAACACTTTGAAGTGCTATATTCATATATATACAAATTTGATGTTCAACTGATGTTTGTGCCCCACATTTCAAAAATTATTGTTTCCTGCATTCTAATCATGTTCATTTTTCTTTGTGTCCGTACCATATTGTGATTTTTGCTTTATTTCTTTTCAATGATATGGGAAATTAACTGATTTTCCGTCACCAGGTATATGACTTGGCCTATTCCTGGCTCAAAGGGAAATAGGATGATCATTGGGGAGCCATTTTGGCGCAATAATGGCATGCCCATATTTCATAAAGTAGGGATAATGCTACATGGAAAAGTCAAATTTTGTACCAAATTCATGAAAATTGTAAAGGTAATTCATTATTAAAGCAATATGATCGTTTGATCTTTCAATCTGTGGTGTCTTGCTGCTGCTTCTATCGAGTTAACTCTGTATTTTTTCAAATTCTTTGGTTACCATCTGAGTGGACATCAGGCATGCTAACGACTATATTATACACCTCTTGGAATATTTCCATATTAGTTAATTTGACAAATCATGTTCAGTGGGCTTGGCCATCTGATGATTGAATGCTTTTCTAATTGGTTCTTTTATGTTTGGAAACTTAATGCAAAATGGTTGCTGTTATTTCACATCATTCATGTCAAGTATGCTAAAGTTATTTGAGTGCTAGCATGTTTATGGAGATTTCTAGCTGATTATAACTAGTTTACTTCTATTTGCAGCATGGTGGTGGACATGTGTTCAAGTCTTTGCAGCGACTGGTGCAGAGCTTGAAAAACGGAACCAAGACAGTAGGAGTTGTTCTTGTTAAGAATGAAAGCTGTGTTTCACGTCACTTGAAGCATTGTGCACTGGAACATGACATACCAACAATGGTTAGTGTTATTACTTATTCCGCGAGCAAAATTTTTCATGTGTAGGCTTAGCCCCTCAGGGTTTTTATTTTTGGGTCATTAATGATTTATTCTCAAGCCTATCTGAAATTGGCTCAATATTGGTTTAGTTTATTTTTTGAATCAAAAGAAATTTGTTTATAGTTTGGCTTGATCTAATCTTGATTCAAGTAAAAAATCAACTTTATTTTTTATCTATTTTTAATACTAAATAATTAATCAAACATTTTTATACATTCATACATAAGTTTATATATATATACAAGTGTGTGTGTGTGTGTGTGTGAATTTGTTTTCTTTAATTATGTAAGTCAAAAAAATGTATAAAAACATAAACTCGAGAATTTGAACAAATTAATTTTTGTAAGATTTTAATCATATAATAAACATAAATTGATTCATGGTGATCTTCTTAGAAACTTTGTGAAAATTATGTCCTTTCATTTGATTTGCATTCTCGTAATGAAAAGAATTCAAGCCTTAATAAGTAGAGACAGGACCACTACTTACTCAGCCGTTATTTGACGAAATGGTCCATAAACATTTGATTAAGTAACTATATTTTGACCAGTAAATTCAAACTCACCATTAATTATTAAATTATAAATTGTTGATAAATATTATATGTGCCATTAATAAAATAACTTTTAATAAATTATTATTATTAATAATAAAATTATATCATTCTTTATGTTATTTGAAATAACATAAATAACATTATTTTAACGTTATTGATAATATTCTCTTACTTGGGTGCCCATATGATATTATTCAATGTAACAAACATAATATGCAATATGAGTTAAACATTTTATTAATTTGTTCAAATCATAAATTTATCATTAACCAAAAACTTACAAGGATCATGATGGTTATACATCATCATTATATTTTCTTTCATATATTATAATAATGAGTTTTATACTTAACATAATTTATAATGAGATACAATCATAATTGTTCAATGATAATGTCTTTGCTAAAAACAAATCATAGCTTTCCTATTATTTTTTCGTTTATATACATGTTAATGCAATATAACAAGATACATTATTGTATTAAAACTTTATTAAATGACCTCAGAGTGTCAAATACATAAAGTCAATGATAATTTTCAGTAATGCACATTTTTTTAATATGTTCATTAAATATTTATGGTGACAATCTTTTGGTTAACGGATCCACAACCACGATATTGGTGTTAATATGTTCAATTGATAAATTGTTTGTGAACTTTTTTTTAATGGTAAGTATTTTAATTTCATATGTTTTTCTTTCTTTGAATATTTGTCGTTCTTAGAGAAGAAAATGACTGCAATATTATCATAATAAATTTTCAATAGTTTGACAATATTGTTGTCTTCTCCAAGCCTCGAAATAAGATTTCTCAGCTTCCATGATGGATACAACAATGAGAGACTGCTTCGCACTCTTTCAAGAAATTACTTGTCTAACTAGAAAGAAAAAATAACTTAATGTGGGTTTTTTAATATCTATGCTTTCAACAAAATTTGAATCTAAACATCATCTCATCTCAAGGTAATTCGATCCCCTATAAGTGACCAAGTGTTTTTTTGTTCCTTATAGCTATTTTAGAATTTTCTTTGTAGCCTTTTAATAATTAATTTTTGAATTGCTTTGATATCTACCCAACATTCTAACAACAAAATTAATAAGTAATTTGCTCCATTTATTTGCATTGCAATTCATTTTTTGGACATTGCATAAGTCTTAATTTTTCTCCTTTTTATTTAGAATAATAAAATCAGGGCATTTTTTCATCTTAAATCTCTCTAAAACTTTATTAATGGCTTTTGAGACAATCCTGTCAATTTTTTTGACATGTCCTGCAATATTTCAGTCCCTATCACATAAGCTTCCTCTCCCATATATTTCATTTTAAAGTTCTTTGAAATAAATTTCTCGATTTTATATAATAAATCAAGATTATTAGTTGCAAACAAGATACATCAATATATAAAATCAGAAAGATAAACTTGTTCCAACTGATCTTTAAATATATACATTAGTCAACAATGTTTTTCTTAATTCTATAAGAAATAATAGTTATTGAATTTAGGATATCATTGTCGGGAAATTTGTGCAAATTCATATATTGATTTTTTTAAGTTTACATACTATGTATTCTTTTCCTTCAACGAAAAGCCCTCGGGTTGCTTCATATAAACTTCCTTTAAATTTTCATTTAGAAAAATAATTTTCACTTATATTTGATATAATTCTAAATCATAATGATCTATTAAGACCATGATAATTCTCATGTGGTACTTTTTCGAGACAAAATAAAATGTCTCTTTGTACTCAACACCATGATTTTTAGTAAAATATTTAGCAATAATTCTAGCCTTGTATTGTTCGATATTATCATTTGAGTCATGTTTGGTCTTAAAGACCTACTTACACCAACTTGTTTTAAACATACAGACAATTCAACAAGGTCCCAAATTTTATTTTGAGCCATTGATTTCAACTTTTCATACATACTGTCTAAGCACTTAACATAATTATTACTTTCCATGGATTGTAAAAATGAAATTGAATCTTTATCAATCCCTAGTCAAATTCCGACTCTTGTAAATAAATCACAATCATTCGAAATAATAGATTTTCTTTTTCATTGACAATGTCTTAAAGCTACTTTTTGTTATTCATCAATCACATATTTATTTGTGATAACTTCATTATGAGATGTTTGATCATTAATTTGTTTTCCTTGTAAGTTATTAAATTATTTAACAATAGTAGGAACAACTTTAGAAGAGGTAATGAGTAAAGAAATTTTCATTTTAATGTTTTCAATTTCCATGTTAAGTGGTTCTATATTCCCATTAATTTCATCATTTTCAGTGAAATACTTGCTACGATAATAAATCTTTATCATTTAGATTTTTCTGGATAACCTATAAAAGGTTCACTAATCATTCTTGAATATGTTTCTTTTCATGTGGATTATAAATTATTACTTTTTCTAGGCAACTCCAAATATGAAGGTGCTTTAAATTAGGATTTCTTCATGTCCAGAGTTCAAAATGAGTCTTTGGAATTGTCTTATCAGAAAACCCATTTAACATATACATAGCGGTTTTTAAAGCATGTCTACCATGATAAGAGTAAAGAAGAATAGCTCAACATACTCTTAACTATATCCATTAACATATTATTTTGATTTTCAGCTACTCAATTTTGTTGTTGTGTGCCCCAGATTGTGTATTGAGCACATATGTAGTGTTTTTTTTTTTAATTTACAAAATAGACAATAGTATTATCTAAATTCATCATATTTTTTATAATATTTCACCACCAACAATTTTTATTTTTTTGTCTAATTTTCTTTCAAGCTCATTAATAAATAACTCTAAAGCATCTATTGATTGACATTTTTCATGCAACTAATAGACATACTCATAACATAAACAATTATCAATAAAGATAATGAAAATTTTTTCTCCACCAAAAGGTAGAACATCAAAAGATCAACATATATCAGTATGTATAATTTTCAAAAAATTGTGTGCTTCTTATAACTGATTTATTAATTGTGTTTTATGTATTACACTTAATATAATCTACACACATTAAGATCAATAAAATCTAAATTAGGAAGAATTTCATTTATTACTAATCTTTGTATTTTCTTTTTAGATGTATGATCAAACGTTTATGCCACAAACAAGATCTTTCAGTTATTACACCTTTCATTCTCATACTATGTTGTAAGTCACTAGAGTCGGAAGAAATAATTTATCAAGCTTTATTTTATATAAACCATCACAAAGAAAACATGAACTATTAAAATGATTTGTAACTAAAGTGAAACTTTCATTTTCAAACTTAAAATAATATATGTTTGTATCAAGTCTAGACAAAGAAACTAATATTCTAAAAACAGAAGAAACATAAAGAGCTTGAAAAAATCGCTAAATGATATCAAGTGTCTAAGATCAAATGATACGTTCCAATGGCTTTGTTTGATTTGACTTGATTTCCCACGAAGACAAAACTTTTCATTTGACTATATGGTTTGAGTCATAAAGAATCCATGCGTCACATTTGAAACATAGGTTATACAATCAAAATCAATCCACCAAGTATTATAAAAGAATTTAGCTAAATTTAATACAAAAGATATAAAAGCATTAGGTTCATTTTTATTTTTGAATCTAGTTTTATTTTTATTGCATTGTTTCTAGTAGTGTTCATGTTTGTGAAAGAAATGACATCTATCATCAATTTGTTACTTTTTTTAGATGTGGACAGATCACACTTTAGCTTTTACGTGTCCCGTATTGCTCTCCACATTTTTTTCCTAGTTTCTTTTTAGCTTCAGGCTATCCCATGAGATTAATTGAGTAAATTCTTTATTTTTTAAAAGCCTTACTTTCTCTTGAATAAACATATTTTGTAATTCAGTTACATTTCATTTATCTTCTATAGTATTGTAGTTTATTTGGAATGAATCATATTTATGAGGCAAAAAATTTTTAATGAACTGTGCAAGGAAAATTTCACTCTCGTCCATTCTCATTGTGACTAATCTTACTGCACTATTTGACTTTTTTGTAATATGTTCATGCAGAGTATGTGAAGCATCAAACTTAATAGTGGTCAAAATACCCATTAAACTTTGGACAAGTGACTTATTTGCATACTCATATTGAGACGAATTTTTCACAAACTTTATAGATCTTTTAGCATTCTCAGTTTTTGGAATTGTTGTTTAATGATGTCTGCTATAATCATTCCCATAAATATTAAGTTAAGTATGTTCGAACTTTCCCAAGCATTATAGAGAAATTGTTGTTCAAAGCTACTAGTATCGGTAATAGCAATGAATTTAACATTTAAGTAGTGCCAAATTAATATCCAAAACACTGAAATAGAATTAAATTTGTTTACTCCCTTCAATAAAATTAAGCTCATTAAACTTTGTAATAGACTAAGCTTATTAGATGCCGAAAAATAAATATATAATACTCATGCATGCATATACTGAATGATAAATTCAAACACATTAGTTATATTCATATGATATTTAAAAATTTATTCAAATTGATATTAAAATTCTCCTTTGAGTGATGCTACACTATACGATAATAAAACATTATTGATGCTAACTTCAATTTTCTTACAATTATTTATTATGTATACTCCAATTAAATATGCTTGCTATGTTTTTTTTATACTAAGCATATCCAATCAAGTATATTATTCAACCACAATCACGTTCATGGTCACAAAATTGACTGATCAACATTTGGGTTATCAAATAATCAATAAACTTCAAGTTACTAATGATAATAATTATTTCATTTTGTCAAACCATTTCATTGATAGCATCGCATATTCATTGGTAATTGAGTAATATTTAATTTGATATTTATAAGTTTTTAATTCTATCACTTGGTGATTAATGAATCTTGCTTGATATAAATATCAAATTAGATGATAGAAATAATAATTATTTCATGTAAATGAAATTCAGAAAATAAATTCACTGTGTTGTGTATAAAATTTCATATGTAATTGATTTAAATGTAATAAGCATTCTCTTAAAATGATAATTAATCAAAATAATATTCGCAATAAACAATAACAGTAATCGCATTTATTTTGATTAGAGGGTGTTGTCATAGTTATTGGTATGCTAAACACCCTAGAAATTTAATTGTAATCACGAAATTATCATCATTTCTTACCAAAAGAATAAATTTTACATATAATTACAAAATGTCAAATAAGTCCTTTGATTTGGAATAAAATAATTAAATTATTGATTAGCATAAATCAACAAATTTAAAATATCATCTTGGCTCAAGTGTCAATGCGAGCCAAACGACAATCCGTTTTTCGAGTTATGCTCAATCTTCAAACCAATTCACAACCTTAAAATAGTGTGCCGAATTTATTTAAGTAAATTTTCATCACTTTGGGAAGTCCTCTTTTCTTGCATTATACCAAGTAAATTTCCATTGCTGAACTTTCCTTTCAACAGCCAGCCAGCTGGATCATAAATAGCTTGTTCTGTGGGAAACTGCTTTCTCCTAAGAGGGATCGTTGTGCGCCCCTACATAGGATTAAGATGCCATCATTTCCTGAACCACAAGTTGGTTTTGATATGAGTCAGGAAATCTGAATTTTATGACAACGCAGACGATCACAAGTACTGCAATTTTGTTAATGGTGCGATTTTTTTCCCCTTTTTTTTTACATTTTTCTCTAGTTGCAATTATTAAACTGGGATTATCTGAATTGTGTTTGCAGATCAGAAATAAAACCTGTAAAATAGAAGGCAAAAGGAAGCAATAACCGACATAGCACGCTGATGCTATAGATTAATCAAGGAAATAGTAGCGATGAATTTGTCAAAATGGCCCAGAGTCTATAAAAGTATCAATTTAGTCCCCAATTTTTTTTAATGGGGATTAAAATAGTCTTCTTTGAGGATTATTTTAGTAACTATTTTAGCTCATATTAAAAGAGTCTGGATTAATTTGACACTTTTATAAACTCAAGGTCTAAGATGACTCCCTTGGCGCTTTACACAACTAATAGCCTTGCAGATCTTGGTAACTATCAGCTGACAAATTTCTCTCATGCTCCATTATAGCTTTTCCATCATAGCATGAGAATGTTATATTCGTTGAGTTTATCATAAACTATTGATCGTATCGTGGTTCCAAGCTTCCAATCAAATTGGAACATAACACACAGATATGCTCGGTTTCTATTCCGCATCATTTCGGTAGAGTCGGTTCTTTTTACATCTTTTATCTGTGATGATGATGAAACATCATGATGATTCATTCTATTTGCCACTGTGATTTATGTGTATTTCATTAACAATTTGATGATATTAATATTTATTTTTCTATCTAACTTTTCCTTAAACTCATTTGTTTCAAGTTGATTATTTTCTAGGAACTAGAACATAGAAACTAGAACAATGTTGATGTTTTCAGCAGCTTAAGCTAGCATGAGGAATGATTACTTAGAGGCTGAGCTCAAAGGTAGGTGTGTGTTATAGTAGATTTCATTGTACATTGATTTTTGTTTTTTTAATCAAATCTTCTTAAGAATTAACTCAAAATTTATTATCTTTTATCTTGATGTTTTCAAAACATAGCTAAATATTATTGAGAATTTAATGAGCCCAGCTTTCTAATTTAATTGATTGATTACATGCTTACTGCTATAAGAAAACTCATTGACCAAGTGTTTTTTTAACACATTTGGTGCATTGGCAGAAAAC
>NEWO01000152.1:12455-49268 GCA_003013225.1 Phalaenopsis aphrodite | reverse complement strand
AAGTATTTATAATTAATTTAAAGTATTAATTAAGAAAATAGAATAAAAAATATTAAATTAGATTCAAATGGTGTTTTAATATAAAAAATAACTTTTACATCTTGCCGCAATCATTAACACCTTATCGTTGCGTGATAGGGTTGTTAAATTGACTCTTTATTCGTGAACAGCTCGTTTTCATGTCGCTAAGCAAACAAGCAAAACATGAGCATATTTTTTGAGCCCGAAATATAAAAGAGCCGAACACGAGCGCTTACACCCTTGTACGTGTTTTATGCATTTCATTGAAGTTGTCTAATTTTATAATGTAGTTAATGAAGTGTTAATTAGATTAATTGTATGATTATACTACTTGATGAATTTAGTCTTTATGGCATTTATGAGAAAATCATCTTATTTATCAAGTCCAAAGTTGCCTAAACTCGTGGCTTTGAGAATACCATAGTTGCTCTAATGTTATCCCACGAGGGTCTTAGAGTGAACAGTAAATTTGGGAGTTCAAGTAAGAGGAAAAAAAACAAATTATTGTTTTTAATTATATTCTAGAAGGATGCAAATAAAATAAAATGGCATCAAAATAAGATAATGGCGTTTAATGGTAATAGAGTCCATAGGCTTACGCCCATTTTTAGGGAACATCTTGAATTCTCTAAATGAAGTATGAGATCACCAATGTTAGACAAAATCTTGAATTCTCTATATGAAGTATGAAAGGTGACTCCTTAGATAAGATTGTAATGGCTTCAACAAAAGTAGTTTGGAGTGAGCAAATATGAGTCCATGATTACTAACCCCTTTAGTCATCACAACAATAAGGTATTTATAGTTTTGTAGATTGATGTTATTTATAGGTTAGTAGTGAGGAAGTGATAATGAGGCTCAAACAACAATAGCAACTAGATTGTGTGGATGCCTAACAAAGAAAAAATGAGTAATGTAGGAATGTTGATCCATGTAATGTGACACTATGTGTAGTATGTAAGAGAGATGGAAAAGATGAGATGGAGCCAAGTCAATATAGAAATAATGAATGGACATTTGATATATTGAGCTTTTGGAGTTTTAAGCTTGTGTCGTGAGGGGGTGTGTTTTATATTGCAATAATAATTATAGAGGTGTTAATTTGTGTTCACATTTGTGTTACGTTAGACCCAAAAATGACTTTGCTAATACAACTCAAATTGGATGAATTTTTTAAAAATGTCAAAAATCTCACGTTGATTTTAAATTGACTAAACTCTAATTT
The DNA here is from genome assembly GCA_003013225.1 of Phalaenopsis aphrodite. NCBI lineage: Eukaryota > Viridiplantae > Streptophyta > Magnoliopsida > Asparagales > Orchidaceae > Phalaenopsis > Phalaenopsis aphrodite. The sequence goes on along the minus strand of NEWO01000152.1, from coordinate 48,022 downwards.
GAGCCAACACGACATAAAAAAAATATTTGAGCTATAGTGTTTACTTTCAACCCAGCCAAAATAAAAATAATAATCCAAATAAAAAAATGACATATAAGAAAAAACAGTTTTATTTGATTTTTTATTTAAACAAATCATATAATTGAATATTTTAAATCAACTCAGATCTACTTATCACATCCCAAACATATTCCAGTTTTTAGTACTTGAACCAATGCAAACGTAACCCAAAGTTTATATTGGATGGCTCAAGTTTAAAATTTTCACATCTCATGTTAGAATCATATTTTTATGTGTTAGTTATAATATTTATACTCTGACCAAAATATATGTTCTTGAATAAGCCAGGGTGATAATACTTTGTATTAAATGTGTATGCTTTTAAAAAAATGGCATGTGTCTAATTTTATGGGCTTCTTCTAACTATTTTCAAAACTTGTATTGAAGGAATGGTGGGGAATATTTAGCACTTAGGAAGAGCATTGGGTAAAAGTAAAGAAGCATCAAGTCTACTCATAGAGCTTGCCAGAATTCTCCAGATGCATTTCCTATATGGGTTCATGACAAGAATTCCCTAGAGACATTTTTTAGTGGCATTCTCAGAAAAGCCCTCATATATATGATTTTATAAAAAGGTGATTTGACTAGCATAGCATTGTTACACCAATGTCGGGTCTCATAGATCATAACTGCGATCAACACATTGATAACAAAGGTTATATCAAATTCACATGCTATCATTTGTATTTGCAAATTTTCCTCTTTAGCGCATAAGGACATGAAATGTAATATTCACCTTCAAGCCCATGCATCTATAGTTGTTATTGAAGCATCCTTTTCAAGTCACCATAAAGTTTTTAAGACAATCTAACTTTTAATACCTCCATAATAGTTTTAAAACAAGTAAATTTGCTTATGATCATGCTCCCAACATATATGTGGGTCCTACAATAATACGAGTTAACACCAAAGCAAAATAAGTAAAGATTACGCAGAATGAAGGAGATGCAAAAACCAATAAGATGGCAGTTGAAAAGAAAATTTCTAAGGTTTCTAGCTTGGAGAATATCACATTGTTGGATGTATAATAACAACAATCATTGTCATCAACATCAACATGATGATGATGAAGAAAAGGGGGATGACCACGGGACAGTGTTTACAATACTCCATTTAGGGAAGATAGGTGTGAGAAGGAGAAAACTAGTGCAGAAGCACAAGCATAATATGAGGTTTATAAGAGAGGTAAAGAGGATGGATATGACCATCCAAATTTTTTTTGTGAGTCTGGATCAGGTATCTTGGAGTTGATGGAGGTTTTCATAAGCTAAAAATGATGGTGGTGTTGTGGGTAATGGAGGTTTTCACAAGCTAAGTAGGCAAATGTTTACAAATTGGTGAAGAATACATAAGACAAAATGATTGATAAGAAGATGTTCACAACTTTCGTTTGTAGTGAGGTTATTGATCTCATACAAAAATGTTAATTGTAAGTGCACACCTATGAGTAGAAATGCTCTCTTAATAAAGTTAATAATGAAGGTTGGCGACTAGTGATGACGATTGACAGTTGTGAGGATGACAAGTGGGTGAATGTGAGTAATAATGAAAAACAGTGTATGTATGTAGCAATGAGCAACTATAATGGCTTATGTCATGAGTGTGTAACCCCTAAGCTAGGAATTGCTTAGTGTTGGAAATTTATAAATACATACAAAGAGAGATTTTAGAGTACTAAACACTGATAAATTAAAAATGACAAGATCATTAATTAATAAATCTAATGAGGAGTCAAATTTAGCATATCACAAGAAATTTTGCTTGGACAACTTGCTTTCTAACTCCATAATTAGTATTATCTTTTTTGGTAATCCTCAAGCTCCTCATTTATTGGTCTACCATAATTGTTTTTGCACAACCTGCCTCTACTGCCAAGAGTGAAGATGTGATCACCATCTTTTTAGGATGAATGCCTCTCACATATGATCTTTTTTACTCTTTCACTCAAAAGAAACTCCATTGTTGATAGCGTGCTAATGGCATAGTAATTAATTAGGGTAATGGTTGTACGTTGCATCTTGTGGAAGCGAGCTAAAATCATGGATTGGTCTTAGGATGAAAATAATTATTTTTAAAATAAATTTTCAACGTTTGATTTAATAATCATTAAAAAAAATGCTATCATACAACAATTTTAAGAAAATTTGTTGAAAAGATGATTTTTTATTGCTCTACTCATTTTGTTTAATTTTGATTATTTATTATGGAAAAAATAATGGCATGTCACAACTTAACTAATTTTTAATTAATTTAATAAAAAAAAATAATATCTTAATAAGCATTATTAGATATTCATTTGTGGTAGATTTGTTATAATTTTGCTTTACATACAATTTTCATTGTTATGCTTAGATGCAACCTTTTTAGAATTTTAGTGATGATAAATATTTGTTGTAATCAAGTTTATAAAAATGTGGTAGTTATAAGAAAATTATTATTTTAAATTTCTCATAAAAAATAACCCTAAATTAAATTAGTTTTCAAAAAAATAAATCTCCATGTAATAGTTCTAAAATAGATTTTAGAAACATTTATAAGTGCCACAAATGAACCCTAAATTAAATTATATAATATAGTTATATCGAATATTATTTTTATTAATTTTATTTTTTACAATAAAAATAAGAGGGTTTTATGCACATACCACTCAAGTCATCCTTATTAACATATTTAGCACCCAAAAAGATTAAAATTATATATATACCAACCTAAAATACCTAATACCTTTATTTTATCTCCTCATCTTAATTTCACCAACATTATCTCCCTCAATAGCTCATCTTCACCACACTAAACCAATTAGCCAGCTTGAGCCTCCCTTCTTTAACAAGAAAGTCGATCCTCAATCATAGCCAGTTAGCCAATCAGGTCAAAGTACCCATCTGAAACTTAAGCCTCCTTCTCTCTCCTCACACAAAATTAATTGCTAGGTTGAGCATTTGATATCGCCACCCAAGCTTCCAACTCTTTCCTTCAAAACAAGAAATTATTCTATATGGAGTACTTGTGCAGCTTTACGTGCGGACTCCAGTAATATGTCGTCAATGTGAAAGTTATTGTGAGGTTATTGACGTGAAATTACTGAAGTTATTGAGAAGTTATTGGATGGTTATTGTGGGGGTTAATGCAGAGGTTATTAAAATGAAATCACAAAAGTTATTGAGAGATTATTGAAGCAGAACCGCAAAAATTATTGAGTTATTGGAGGTTATTGAGGCGTTATTGGAACTAATGCCCCAATAACCCCCCAATAATCCGTCCAAATAACCTATACGATATAACTCCAATAATCTTCACTATACCGCTTTAATTTTTTTTAGATGAGCCTGATATAACACACATGGGAGCAACTAGAATTTGCATGTTTAAGTACTTCATATGAAATAATTTCTCAGGCTGATTCAGGCCGGATAATGAGTTAAAATTTCAATGGATTCGAAAAGTTACCGATGACGAAATTTAATTGGACCGGTCTGACTCAATTCCGGACGCAATATGCATTCCCGGCCTTTTTATCTTTTGTTAGGCCCCTCTTGCAGCAAAGCCCACCACCTTTCCTTTTGTTAGGTCCCTCAGTCCCATACAAGTATACAACAGCCATCACCATCGTCGTAGAACTTCCGCGCAGTCGCTGGACCTTAGGGTTTCTGCCACCCGGACAATGGCAGCGGCGATTGGGTGGTATGGCCCTCTCATCGATCTCTCTAGGGCGTCTTCTCACGTTGGCGACATGGTACAGCTTCTCGTCTTCGTCCAACGCTCGCAACCGATCGAGGTAATGAATTAATATTCTTCGTCTCATTCTATTTACCGGACAAAGTTTTCTTACAGCTTCGTGGCTGTACTGATTTTCAGTGGGGCTTAAATTGGTCGAAAAACTAATAAAAAAAAAAAGTTCGAGAAACTGAACTGTTGTTTATCAGGACTTAGACATTTGATTCTATCGGTTTAACATGGATGGTTTTCCATTTTCAGCGCTTATAACAGAAATGTTGGAGCTACTGCTCTGCATTTTGAGAACTAACATTGTTGAATACCTTATTTTGAATTTCTTAACTTAATTAAGTGATAGTAAACACTATGTTGAAAATTTTTGCATTTTCGATCTTAAAATAGCATATCCCTCATGGACCTCTTTTTGTTGTAGTATGGTAGTAAAGAACTAATTGATGTGCGTTTTTGGTTGCTTGTAGAGGTTTTTGCGCTCATTGATGAATCCAGGAACCACCTCCACCTTCAATTTTTTGATATTTGTGTTTGATTGCCATTCTCATACCAAAATATGACATTGCAGTCCTTTGCTATTCTTACTTGGAGGGTGTAACTTTTGGAGGGCCATTGGAACCCTCCCTGAAACTAAATATGATGTAACCACTGTTGGGGAATTTGGGCTGCTAACGTGAGATGAAATAAGAAAGAGAGAAGAGAAGTCTCTCAATCTCTGTGGATAAGATCAACCTCAAATTCTTTAAAAAAAAGGTGTTGCCTCCAGTATGTTATATAGTATTTATAGCATGCCAATGCTCCTTACATGACTGGTGAGGTTAAGTGGGGAGATCACAATTGTTGGGCTATGTTAACAAAAAATGGTTAATGCTGTCTTTATTAGGATTAGCTTCCGCATCGTTGGAAGTTTGGAGGTGCTTAGAGGCAACTTTTAGAGATTGGTTCAACTTGGGTTTTTGAAGTATTAACTTTTGTAACTTGTTAAATATTCCTGTAGATATTGCATGCTAGCTTGTGCCTTGGTTGAATTAAGACAGATTTTGTCGGCTTTCCACATTTAAGGCAAACATCAGGAAATTCTAGCCCAAGTCCTTTAAATCTGGCTGCTTTTTCTATGTGTTCAGTCTTTTTTCTGTGCTTTTTGATCCACTGAGTAGTGATTGAGCGTGTGCTTGTAAAATTAGATTTCCACACAGTCAACTGGTTTGTCATTTTGGCTTCTAAACTAGAAAGAGTTCAAAGATGCACTCTCCATCAAGGTTCACTTTTTGGCTCTTTCTTTATGAATGTGTGGATGCTAAAGCTGTTATTCCTCTATACTCATGCCCATAGTTTTGACCCTATGTTAACTTGATGAGCACAAACACTTTAGTAATTATGGAATAAGTCTCTTTTAAGTGAATTAGATTTGTTTCTCCTTTTGCTCACCAAATGTTTGAGAATCAAAATTTTCACATATGCTTGTGGAGAATATGTTGAACGAATATGTTGAACACACAATCTGCAAATTGGAAGATAAAATTCATGGATGTCTAAGCTTATATCATAATTTTTTTTTTTCAATTTTTTAAGGCATTATTGAATACCGCTTCACTAAGTTGAACAGGTGAACATGCTTAAAACACCATTAAAAGGTTACTTGCTTTATAGATTCAGAGAGAATTTGGGAGGAGAGATGTTTTCAATTTCCTAGATTTTCACAAAAACTTTTATGACATTTGACTCCCCTTCACATTCTTTGACCACAAATCTTACCTAGAGCTTAAATTGTTGAGTTAAAGAATCAAACATAAACTATTTTAGTTCATCATTTTTCACACCTATAAATGGCTGCTCAAAAATCATGTCAACTTGTACAAAAATGAGAATAATTTATTGAATGAATTCTTCAATGATTATAGATTACAAGTTAGGTACGAACACATTAGGTGATTCATGAGTTTCCCATGGACACCAAAATTTATTCCTTAAAAATAAATAACTATAGAGGAAAAATGATGCAACTAGGTCTGGATATTTCAATTTAGATCTTTACATTTAATGACACAGAAAGAAAGAATGATTTGATCTATGAGTTGGATTGAGAAAATTTGAAAACTTGTTGGATAAGTGTAGGTGAATGAACTACATTAGGTGAAAATCAGGAAGATCCATTGACTCTTTAGGATTTGTGGACATTGGTTGCATCCAATATTCCTTTTAAGCTGGTTGTTAGAGATCAACCATACCTAACTTGCAGTTTAAACTCTTGAAATTATTGCAGTCCATGACCTTAGGAAGAATATCAATTATTTGAAGTTTTGAAGGTGTGTAAATAAACATGATAAATTCTCATCTATCTTTTCCTTGATGAAATGTTTGGTCCCATTATGAAAAATTAGTTTTTTTGTAATGTTAATAGTAGCTTTATTATTAAATTATAATTTCTTTGGATTATTTGATGGTTTCTTCGATTCTTGTAGTGTTCCCTCCAACCAAATTCCTTCATAGATTTTGTGTTCTCTCCAGCCAGGCTCTACCCAAAATGTCTTTTCCGACACTTCTCATAGATTGACTTCTCTAATTGAATCTGCTTCTACTTGCTGTCAAATTTAAACTTCTTGCTCTAAACATCTGCTCTATTATCCAAGCTTTTATGCTTTCGTGTCTATGGTTCCCACTGCTGTATGAAGAAATTCACAACTCTTCTCAATCCTTCTGACTCTTTCAACTGACACTGAGAAATTAAAACGAGCCAATACTAATCTTAACTGATCTCTAAGGCCGCTAAAAAATGTATGACATTTTTCCTGTTGAGTGTTGACATAATGAAGAGCATGCCTAAAGAGAGAAGTGAATTTTGCTACACAATACATAACTATTTTGAATCCTTAAGTCAAATTGAAAAACTATTTTGAATCCTTAAGTCAAATTGAAAAACTTATCCTGGAGTGTAATCTGGTCGAAGGTGGAGTAAATCAATTCATAAAAACTCTTATAAAATCATCTCATTGAATCTGTAACAGAAGTCCATCTAAATTTTTTCTTGTGTTGTGCCCACCACTACTCTCTGCCTCACCTTTTAACATGAAAGTGGCTAGCACCACTTATTTATTCTCTGGACCAATCATGCCATAAAAAAATGATCTTTAACCAATCTTTAGTAGCTGTATGATCACTGATACCTCTTAATGCATGTGACTTGAATGTATGAAAAATCCTCAAATGTTGACCAACTATGATACCATATTGAAATTTTGACCTAATGTAGGTAGAAGATCTTTCAATAACAATCATTTATCAAGTTGTTGAGATATTAACTTGACAATTCCCTATAACTTAGTGCTTTTGGTCTCCACATTTGTCCTATTTTGAGTACCACTTCTGTGTGAATTATCTTTAACTTCATTTCCAATTTTTTAATTTTCCTAAAAGTCTGATTCTCAATTCTTTCTAATAATTCTAAAAGTATATTTATGTAGATTACTCAATTTATTATTCAAGATAATTTATCATATAATAATTATAGCCTGCATGTATTGCTTCTCAAGTATTATGAATTATCTACCTCGGATCCAGTTAGCTTCTAGCTTTGTATTGATCAATTCATATTTTTCTTATTTCTTTTTCTTTAAAATCTAAATATGCTACCATTAATTTCATCCAATGTTTCTCTAATACTACTTTATCACACTCAAGTTGACCCCCCTAAGGTTAAGCAGTGGTGTAGCAAATATGGATGACTTAGTCAGACACAATTCCTACAAAATTTTATTGGCAATTTTGTTGTAAATGAAATTTTCTCCAATTATATTTTTCATGTAATTTATTATTCATGACATCACCATATTATTTGGCACCTTAAATGTCTAGAACTTAATGGTTGGTTTCATTTTGCACGAACCACTTCTTAAGATAATCTGAGGGAGAAAAGTAAATGATATGGCGGTCATATTAATTATGATATTTATACCAAGCCTTGATGGTAACTCGGAGTATGTGTTTCCTTTGCTTCCACTATGTGTTGGTGGTCATATTGATTATGATATATATACCAATACTAGATGGTAACTCGGAGTACATGTTTCCTTTGCTGCCAGCCATGAGGAGGGATCAACAAGATGGATTGGACAATTGGGACCAGGAACGTGCTCTAAATATGCGGAAGTTTAGTTAATTCAATTCTTTTAAAGGATTTAGAGTACATGTTAAGTATAAATAAGGATGATTCATGGGCTATGCATAGTCACAAAATTTCCTAGATAAAAAAAAAAATGAAAAGAATAGTAAGACATAATTTGAATTTTGAATTCAAATTTTTATTACATTTATTGATACACAATGAAGAAAAGGCCAATGTCATGAATGAATGAGGGGGGCGAAGCAATATTAGAAATTTCTAGATCGGTGCATGCAACTGGACAACTTTTGATGGAAATCAAGATGTAAAGTTCTTTTAGGATCCATGGACATCATAAGCATCTAATACAGCTGATCCATACTACATAGTTGTTGATTGCTTAATATCAATTTTCTTAACCTTCCCCTTTCTTTTTTGGAGACACTATTTTAGATGATTGAGGGAATTTCAATTGCTATTGATGTATGATGCACTTGAATAGCTTTTTATTGTGAAGAACTAATTATCCTTTTGTCACATTGACAAATAGGTTAAGAAACAATATTCCAAAAATTTCTATGCTTGTGATGTGGTTGAAAATGTATAATGCAGATTTACAAACTTGATTATGAGGAATTTCTTTTGAAATGAGTACGAGCTCTTGTGATTATTGTGATATTATGCCTTTGTATTGCAACTAAGGTTGAGTTTGGCACTGCTAGTAATTCCATGCCGCCATGCTACACTATAGCTTGGACCATGGCCGCAAGCCACTGCTTATTTTGGTAAGAGGGTGGTAGGAACACCACACAACCACATGTGGAAGGTAGGAATGTGATACCAGGGTGTTGATTTAAATCCAACCTAAATCTTTTAATTTACTTGTTAAATAGATAATTTAATAATTTTTACATCTCTAGAGTTTAACTTTGATTTTGACATTTTTTATTATGAACATCTCTTAGATTCTTCATTTTGGTTCATGAATTTACAGAAAATTATTGCTTCTAGTAGAAGGCCCATCTTGATGACAAACATTCAGGTTGGTGATGATACAATGCCATATTTTGTCGTGTCGGTTTGGCATAAATATATAGGAACTATGATTGTTCCCGGAGTTGTCATCTTACTGCAAAGTAAGAACCCTTTATTTGCAAAGTCTTTCTTAATTATTTGTATTCGTTTTCATCAGGCTTCCTCTACAAAATTTTTACACATTGATGCATGTACATTGTACACGCTTTCATGATAACTAAATCATACTGTGTTTTGTAATTTTTTTTCTCTTTGAAATTAACCTGTGGAAAGATAGGGTATTGTTCAATTGCATGTTTGTGAGGGCTTATTTTTCAAGCCCACAACGATCCCTCCCCAAAATTAACACATGTTGTAATGGAGGCCAGTATGATTCAGTTGATTGAATATACGCCCACACCCATTTCGACATCCTACTTACCCGTGTAGAGCAGGAGAAACTATATCTGAATGGTGAAAAATTGTCATACAATTGAACTGATTTAGCTCAGCAACAATTGAACTGATTTAGCTCAGCATCAATCTTCTCATTTTCAATTTATGTAAATATATTTATAATAATCTAGTGAGCTACAGGGCTTAGTGATGTAGGAGAGGATCCCACGATCTCCAGTGCATGTGGGATCTGATTGGGACGAGCTCTCATGTCATAGATTACAATTGCTTGACTTCTCACTTGTTGGCTGCCACCAACTTTCTGGGCCCCCATTTTTTTTGTATTATTTTCGTTAGAGTTATGGTTTTAATTTATTTTTTAGTATAAGTGTGCAATCCATTTCAATTTTCATCTACATGAACGAGTACATTCCTTTCTCAATCAGTATCGTAAGAGGACGACTCCAACATTCAACTGCACACTTGCAGTCATATTTAAATTTATAAATAATGTGTGTTTTCTTTCTTTTATTAAACATTTGCATTAAATAAATCATTTGCTATTGAGGTATTCATGTGAAATTTGAAAATTTTACAAATGTAGAAGAAGATATTTGTTAGAATTTAAAGCTTTTTAATGCACAAAAAGATCTAAATTTATCTATTTGCATTTAATGAAAGAATAAAAACAATTACAATAAATAGACACATAATTACCCACATTTAACAAACTTGTTTATCAACTGACTTCAGAAACCAATCCTTCTGAAGTGGTACCTAAAACATAGTTGCTTGTTATATCAACGAACATTTCCTAGTTAATTCAACAAGACTTCTCTTGATATTATATTTGTTTTTATTCTCATATTGATGGAATTTCAATTTTTTGTTCTTGTTTTTCATATACTACATTATTTTAAGACATTCAAGATGCATGCCTCAATCTTATTCTTCTTCTAATCCCTCAAGATTAATTACGATCACCATTTTAATCCTTATAGTAACCCTTAACCAGTTCAAGGTAAAATTTTTGATGTAGTTATATTTTGGGTTCATAACCTTCATTTGAAAATTTAAATAATGATTAAAAATAAAAACATATTGCTTATACCTATATTTTAGAAAAACTAAAAATTTCACATTTAATATTTATACCTTAATACTTCCTATTTCCCTTTATAATTTTTCAGATTGTCTCCTTACAAAACCTTTAAATTGTCTGGATTAGCTAAGCACAATTCTAACTTAGGGTTCGTACATAGAAATATTTTCATGTATAAAATTATATAAACTCTCAAATGGAAAATTTCATACAAATTTTTAAATTTGGCAGGCACACTTAATTTTCTCCCTTTTGCTTCAAATAATTATTCTTTTCGTTGATTTCATTCCTCTTGCAATGATCCTAAGCAAATTTATTATTATTTGCCATAACATTAAACCCAAGGTTTTCAAAAGTCAAATTTAATCGTAATAAAATAGAAAGTGAAAGTTGTATGAATTAAATTTATTAACCAAAACACTTTTTCTTCCTTTAGATCTCGATTTTTTTGATCCCTACCAATAATAAGAATGCAAATATTTGGGTTTTAGTACTTCAAAGGAAATCAACTAGAAATCATTTCTTTCATATAAGAAGGAAGGAAGAAAAAACCTTAAATTTGAGTTCAAAATTCTTACCTAATGCATCAATTCTGATTTTTTCTCGTTGAGCAAGCCTCGCTTGGCTATGGTTCTCGAACCTTCGCCCGAGTGTCTTGGGCACATAATTTGCATGCACAAGTCACATGCTCACCGACTTTCTCCCTCCCTCGCACTTGCTCACTTTATCTTGCTCCCACTTTGCTTACTCTCTCTCTCTCTCTCTCTCTCTCTCTCTCTCATTTTGAACAAGGGCATCAGACCCTTGATTAAAATTCCATGGGTGGCATGCATGCTGTGGAAACAACACTTGTTTAACAAGTTTTGTTAACAACAATAAAATTATTATCTTTAACTTAAACTAAATATTAATTTATATTTTAATTAAAATTATTTTAGTTAAAATTTAGTTGTTATTAATTGCTTTATTTAATCTATTTTGATTTATTTCATTAATTAAATAAGTTAATTCTTTTAAATTAAATTAATTTATTTATTATTAAAAAAGTTATTATTATAGTGTGATCTCTTTTGGAGGTATTTCAAAATGCTTGTGATTGACAAAATATCACTTGGATTATCAACCCTTTGAGGGGTTTAACATGCTATAGACTTTATTACAACATTAGTGCTCCCCAATAAACCAACCCATTAGATACGACCAACAATGTATGAGGAGCTGTGAAACCAGGTTGAGAATTTGATAGCTTGGGGACTAGTCCGTAACAGGACAAATTAGTGTCGTATCAGTTTTGATCGTGTTTATGAAAGATTGATCATGGCACATGCATTAATAATAAAAAGTGAATAAGATTACCATCAAATATTTGTTTTCCGTTCTGAGGTTGGACTCCCTATTATATCAATTGTGTCGAGTAACATTCTTTTCTAAAATAAATCTGTGTAGCGGATATCATCAAATTTAAATGAGGCCCAAAGATGAGTGGAAGAATGCATTTAAGATGCGGGATGAACTTTATGAGTGGACGGTCATTCTGTTTGGCATGTCCGACTCCTCAAGTATCTTTTTGAAGGCGATGAATAAGATTTCTTGAGCTTCCATTGGGAAGTTTGTGGTTGTGTTTTTTGATGATATATTGGTGTGCACAAGTTTAGAGAAAGAGCATTTGAAGCACTTTCAATGGGTGTTTGGAGTTCTTTGAAATGAATAGTTGTATGACCACCCGAAGAAGTGTCGTTTACTGACACCGCAAACATGTTTCCTAGGATATATAGTTTCAACGTTCAACATTATGCCCATTGAAGGTTAAGGCTATTATGGACTAGCTCAACTCACTGTATTTTAATAAGATATGCCCGTTTCATGGTGTTTTAACATGTGATTTATTATTAATTTTAGTTTCATGATGGCACCCTTGATGGAACTTGTCAACACAGATAGATTCACTTAGGCGGATAATGCACATGCCAGCTTTGAAGCTCTGAGAAAACATGTTACTTAGGTCTTGGACCTACGTTTCCATATTTTAGTTAGGTGTTTGAGGTGGAGTGACATCTCTAATGTGGGGATTAAAGCTATTCTGAATCAAGGAAGACACCATATTATTTCTTTTATTGAACAGTTGAATAATTCAAAGAGTAAATGTTCTATCTATGATAAAGAGTTTTATGTTATTGTAAGGGCTCTCTTCACTATCTGTTGGCAAGTGAGTTCACTCTTTACACTTGTCATGAAGCCTTCAGATTCCTGAATAGTCGAAGTAAGCTAAACGACAGGCATGCCTCTTTGGTGGAGTTTTTGTCTTTATTTCATTTTGTGTTTAAGCACAAGATAGGAGCCAAAACAAACTAGTAGTTGTATTAAACCACCGTCACTTGCTTATTATTATTATTATGCAATTGAAGGTAATTGGATTTGAAGTGTAAAGATTACATGTCATTGACAAGATTTTCAGTAAATTTGGGCTGATTGTTAGCATAAGACTTATGAACAGTTCAACAGATCAGATGATTACTTGTTCTATCAGAGTCTACTGTGTATTCCTAAATTTTACTTGGAGAGTGTCTTACAGAAATGTCACAATGGGGGTCTAACAAGAAACTTTGGCAGGTACGATACTCTTTCCTTAGTAAAAGTGAATTTCTACTCGCTTAAATTGGTATGGGAAAAGGAGAGGTACGTTAGACAATGCGAGATATGTTATTTGTAGAGATCCAGGATAGAATACGAGTTTCTATATACTGCAATGAGTTACAAAATTGCTTTGGGTGGATGTGAGCATGATCTTCATTGTGAGACTTCCACAGACTTAGCGAAGTAAGAGTTTGATTATGGTAGTAGTAGATGCTTCTTCAAGACGATACACTTTGTACTTACTACAAGTTGAGGGATCTTCCCACATTTCTGACGTTAATTTAGGGATCTCGTTCATCTTTAAGGCATGCATATGACCATCACTTTAGATAGGAATGTGAATCTTTTGAGTCACTTTTGAAGGATCTAATGGGATAAATTAGGTATAAGAGTTTCGGTGCAGCTCTACTGTGCACCCTCAAACATGCTGACAGACAAAGATGATGAATTGCAATTTGGGAAATTTTTTTAGGTGTTTTATGTGAGAATATCATGCAGTGGGATTTGGTGTTTCCTCAGGTTGAATTTGCCTACAACCAATCAACTAGTCTATCAACAGGTCACAACCTTTTTATAGTTGTATATACACAAAATCCTCTCATGCCTTTAGTGTTAGTGTCGATATTGCTAGCTATTAAAGTTGGCACAGATGCAAATGATAGGGTCTGGGATATTGAGATTATACATGAGAATTTGAGGAGGGTTATTAGAGAAAGCAAAATCAGAAGCAATCAACAAGTCCAGGAAAGGTCATGTATTCACTCTTATTCAAGAAGAGTGATTTAGTAAGAATTAAATTGAAGAATGTGAGGTTTATTACAGGTTCTTTCAGGAAGTTCTATCCTAGTAGATGGTCTATTTAGAATCACAAAAAAGATTAATAATAATACTCACTGATTGACCTGACAAGATATTATATTATTTTTGTTATATGTAACGTCGCTAACTTATCAACACACTACAAGGATCCATATGCTCCTAGAGAAGAATACAAGCTTTTTCTAGAGAACCACCCAATCTCTCGTGCTGCGGGTTCGGATCAGGACATACTCTCTTCTTATGGAGTCCAATAGTGGGACTTTCCCGCCTGTTGGCTGTCGCCATCCTCGTGGACCCTATTTTTATATATTATTTTAATTAAAATTACAGTTTTAATTTATCATAAGTATGAGTATGTTGCTTGAAACCTATTTTGGACACTTGCTTTGGTTTATATTATTTAGGGACATTTTTGTATGCTTTCTCCTGCATGAGTGTTGTAGTCTATTCTTCTTCAAGTTGTGAGCTGAATCTTGAAGATAAATGGTGGTGGAACCTACCGACATTCGCACATCGCTACATTATCCACCAGCTGCAGTTCTTCCTTATAACAACATCCAACTTCAGTTTGCCCGTTCCAATCTCCACTGATTTCACATATTCTCTTCCTTTTGCCATCCCGACTACATCTCCATACTAGATATGATTTGTAAAATATTTTAGTAATCCTAGATGAGTATCACTTGGCAAGATAAATAAATCCAATACAAAATAAAAACATTATGTTTCTTAAGCTCAATATATCATTGTCATTGAACATTTAAATAAAATGAAAATCATTAAATACGTTGAAGAACTATGTATACATATGAGAATTTTACTAATACTAGAACATTTAAATAAACACTGCCATTGTTATGTCCCAAATCCCAAATTTGAAAAGTGGAAAGTTGCGTTAAGTAGTCGACAACCAGTGTAAAATTTGTCAAAAAATCATGACAGAATCCTTTTGATCATCGTGTAAATGCTAGGACACCCCTGTAAGCGATGTGCTGTATGACTTGAATACAATGAAAAGTGTGCAAGGGCCGCTACACCGGCGCCCGTGTATAGTGTCAAATAAGCAAGGATTTTCACGTTACGGACGAATGCGGGTAAAGAAGTTAGTCCACGAAACTAATATTATGATAGAGTTATTGAATATAGGTACTCTCACAGGTAAATTAATAAAATTAGTTGATATTATAATTTGTAGAAAGATAAATCTTATGTATTCAAGAAACTAAGTGGGTTGGAGAAAAGACGAGAAGATTGATAACTTAAGTTTTATACTTTGATACTAAAGTAAGAGTCACACTAGAAATGATGTAGGTGTAATTATAGATAAGAATTTGAATAGTAGTGTTGTAAAAATTAATAGAATTGAAGATAGAATTATAACCCTTAAGATTATTGTTGATACTAAGAATTTTAATATTATAACTACTTATGCTCTTCAAGTAGGTTTAGATATAGGTTCTAAAAAAAATTTGGAATAACCTATAAGACTTGATACAATGATACCCCTTGAAGAAAGATTTTTTATTGGAGTAGATTTAAATGGATATGTCGGTAGAGTGATTGAAGATTTTAGAAATATTCATGGTGATTACAGTTTTGGAGTGATTAATGAAGAAGATAGAGCCATTAGAGTTTACTCTAACGTATGATTTTGTTATTGCTGATACTGTAAAAAGAAGAGCATATTTTTACTTATAAGAATGTATCTAATAAAACACAAATTGATTATTTTCTTATGAGAAGAATAGATTGTCGAGAATGTAAAGATTGCAAGGTCATTCCAAGTGAGGATTTAAGTACTCAATGTCGATTATTAATTCTAGATTTAAAGATTAAGAGTTGTAAAATAAAGAATACCACGAATCATTGTCGTAAAATTAAATGAGGACATTTAAAAGACAAATAAAATTATTTTTATGAGTAAATTTTAAGATTTTAAGATTCGGGATGTTCATGAAAAAATAAATTCTATGTAGGATAAAATAACAAATACTATCAAACAAGTGACAAAAGATGTATCTGAAGAATTAAAAGAAAAAAATTCTATGAATAAAAATAGTTGGTGGTAGAATAATAATGTACAAGAAAAGATAAAATATAAGTTATGTTAGAAAAAATTGTTTAAACGTAAAAGCTTAGAGAATTGAGAAAATATAAAATGACCCGTAGAAAGTCTAAGAGAACAATTTGTGTCGCTAAAAATTCTACTTTCAGTGATATTTATAATAGATTATATATAAAAGTGGGTGAAAAATATATTTATAAACTAACCAAACAAAGAGAAAAGAAAAATAAATATTTAACTCAAGTAAAGTGTATTAAAGATGAAAATCAAAAAAGACATTCTTAGAAAAGATATTCAATGTAGGTGGGCGAGATATTTTGATAAACTTTTTAATGAAGTTTTTGAAAATACATTCGATTTTAGTGATCTTAATATCGTTAATAATATTAAAATATTTTATTTTTACCATCGTATTAGTAAAAAATATGTTGAAGTGGTTTTAAAAATAACAAAGGGTGGAAAGTTTGTAGGACCTGATGATATTTTCATTGAAGTGTGGAAATATATAAGAGATTTGGGAGTTTCTTGTCTTACTAAACTCTTTAATATTATTTTAAAAACTATAAAGATGCCTTAGGAGTGGAGAAAGAATCTATTGGTCCCCATTTTTAAAAATAAAGGGTATGCACAAAAGTGTGCAAATTTTAGAGGAATTAAGTTGATGTGTCATACTTCAAAATTATGGGAGAGGGTAATTGAACATAAATTAAGACGTATTACAACGATTTCTCATAATCAATTTGGATTTATGCTAGACAGGTCTACTATGGAAGCTATACGTGTATTGAGAGGTTTGGTGGAAAAGTTGAGAGAGAATAAGGAGGATCTGCTTATGATTTTTATTGATTTAGAAAAAGTTTACGATAAGGTTCCAAGAAATATCCTTTAGAGAGTTCTAGAGAAGAAAGTTGTTGATATGATTTATATTCAAGTCATTAAAGATATGCATACTAGAACTGTTACTTGTGTTCGAATAGAAGGAAGATTGATAAAATATTTTACTATTTCAGTTGGATTACATCTGGGATCAACTTTAAGCCCATATCCTTTTGCGTTATGGATTTTCTTACTTGACATTTACAGGAGGATGTACCTTGGTGGATACTTTTAGTCGATGATATCCTTATCTTGGATTAGACTGGAGAAAAAAACACAGGAAAAACTTAAACTATGAAGGTCTACATTGTCTAAAGGCCTTCATTTGAATAGAACTAAAACTGAATACATGGAATGTAATTTTAGTAGTAGTAGCTCTAGTAACAGAGTTGTAACTATGGGTGATCAAATTATTTAAAGGCATGAACGCTTTAGATATCTCGGGTCTGTTGTTCAAAGTGATGGTGATATTGAGGGGATGCTATTAGTAGAATTCAAGTTGGTTCCTTGAAGTGGTGGAATGCGTAGGGCCTATTGTGTGATATAGTAAAGTACCGCTTGAAAGAAAAATTTTGTAAGATGGTGGTGAGACCTGCAAAGCAAAGCTCTATGACCTCAATGTTGGCCTTTAAAAGAGAAGCATAAAACTAAGTTAAAGTGTTGCCGAGATAAGAATGCTTAGGTGGATGAGTGGCTTTACACTTAGAGAGAAAAAATGCAAAATGAATATATCTGTGATAGCGTTGGTGTAGCTCCAACGACGGACAAAATTAGAGAGAGCCGTCTTAGATAGTTTGGTCACGTTAAACGTCGACCATCTGATGATCCGATTAGGACAGTAGATGTTTTAGATTCGACTTACGATAAAAAAAGCAGAGGTAGACCTAGAAAGATTTGGGCATATTGTATACAAAATGATCTTAATTTATTAGAATTAAATGAAAATATGACACTCAATAGGACGCAATGGAGAAAATGGATTCATGTAGCTGATCCCATTTAGTGGTATAAAGGTTTTGTTGATGTTGTGGATACTTTCATTTATCATTATCACAAACTGATGAAACATTTGTATTATCAAAATACAATTAATTACAAGCCTATTTTAACAAAATTTTCATGTGATTATTTATGTATGAATAATAAGCTGTAAAAATGGATTTCTTAATATGAAAATTTCCACTGCATTGCAACTATCAATCTAATTACGTAGAAGTATACATATAAAAAGCTAAAGTAGTTTTATTTTCTTTCTTAGAATTTGTGTAACTTAAACACCTTACAATTGAATTTGGCTAATTGAACTCTCCGAAACTTCCTTATTTTGTAAGCAATTTTAATAATATTTATCCTCACACGAACATGTAATCCTACCAATCTGATTAATAGTTTGTTCGTTTGGAATAAATTAAAATCTAAATTTTAAATCAAAACACTCGCTTAATTTACCTTTCTTTTCATTTTTCTTTCTTCCTCTCCCTTTCAACTTCTTCCTTTTTTTGTGACCTGCTTCGATGTCTTACTCTCAGTTCGGCCCTCCTGATGCTCACGAAATGGTTAAATGAGGGTAGCAAGGGGTGGGTAATTATAATTGTTATTTGTTTAATATCTATTAATAGTTTGTTTAATAAAACAAGAATTTTGAGATAGTTTGTTATTTGTTTAATAACGAAATAGTTTGTTATTTCTTTAATAATAATTTAAAAAGTGGTTGAATCCCAACCCTTTAAAAAAATGGTAATTTTAATTATTATTATATAAAGATATAAATCTATTATGTGTTTTTTAATTAACAATCCCAACCCTTTAAAACATCATCTACTGAATGCCAAATATCATGGAAAATTCTGATTTTCACTGCTTAGTAAAATTAAAACAAGAATTTTGAGAAAAAAATTGAAATGTAAACTAATTCCATAACTTCTTCATCGATGAGAATTAGCATATAATTTTACATATCAAAATGACCCTTTAAAGTGTAGAATTGTAATAACACCCCTTTAAAGTGTAGAATAGTAATAACACCCTCTAAATTTTTTATTAACATAATTATTAAAAACATGAGAATACCTCTTTACAACACTGAATGGCAGGCGTCGCTCACTTGAATTCCTGTTGCTCATTGGAAGACTTATACGAAAGATTATTCTTTCATACCTTCATTTCACACGAGAGAGAAAAAGAGCGAGAGAAAGTGAGCGTGAGAAATAGAGAAAGAAGAAGAAAGAAGAGATAAGGAAGAAGAAGAAGCGGAAAAGAGGTAAGGAAGAAGAGGGAGAGGAAAGTTGCGACTCATCTTTCGCGCGTCATCTATGGTGCAAGGTTCAACGAGCAAAGAGGAAGGAAAGGAGGGAGATCTAGCGACAATCTCTCTAGTCGCTCGAGCCAGACGTGAGCGTGAGTGACTGTCATGGAAGGAATTGAGCCTTCCTCGTGTGTCTGTTTTTTGTGCGTGGGAGAAGGAAGATCAAAATTTCATGTGCCCTACTCGAGTGACAGGAGGAGGGATTGTGTGGCTTGTAGTGTCATACGAACTAACCTTACATGCTTAATTCACATAAATAAGGCAAGGTAGTGAGGATTGGGAAGAATTTTCAGCATAGGTAAGGAAGATGCAAGTTAATTTATGAAATAAAATTCCAAATAATTTCAGTTAATTTAAGAAAATGTTTCAATCGAAATTGATTTAATATTACTAAAATTTATGTAGGAAGTTTGGCAAGGAAGCTAAGACAGGAAAAAAGGAGAGGAAATTTAAGGTGTGTAGTTCAATCTTAATGTTTAATTTTTAATTTCCAAAAATTGAACAACCATAAGTTTAAAAATTTAATTAAATTACTTATATTGCAAGTATGTCATAAGAAATTTAGGAAACTCAGTTGGAAAGTTGAACATTAAAATGATTTAAATTTAATTTATAATTATATATATTATTAAAGAGCATATTTGAAAGATGATAATGTTGCAAAATATTCATTTAATTGGAGACTATAATGAACTTTGAATATTCATATCGATATACTTATTATTGGAAATGATTAAAATGCATATAAACTAATTAAGTTTTAAATTATTCTTATAATTGCACCCAAAAGCCTAGACTAATTGAGAATTAAAGATTACACTGTATAAATGGGTAAGCATATTTTTACTTCACAATGTTTTTGTTTATGTTTGAAAGCAATTATTCATGTTTTTACTCTTTCCATTATTTATTTTAAAAATATAAAACATAATATTTTTTTAAAATGTTAACTGTAAGAAAATAAATAAAATAAAATGTCATATGCATATGAGAGTCATCTCTAGATGGTACTACACGAGAATACAATCTATTCGTGCATGGAAATATAAATGAAAATGATTGCTTATCTTTATATTAGGTTGGAAAAGATTAAACTTGTATTTCAGTGACTCGTAATAAAAAAAATGTAACAGAAATAAATGAAAATAAACGAAATTGTTTTCATTACTTTTTTTACTGATTATTGCACTTTTACAAATTATTTTAAAATGAGAATTATTGAAATTTTGAAACATTTGCTTATTGAATAGTTTAACTCAAACTTTTAGTTGCTAATTTTTTACAGGAAATCAAATTTAGGCTAGATGGATCCTAGAGAGTAAGTGTCTGTTTGGGGCAGCTGCAGCTTATCCAGCTTATCCAGATAAGCAACTTATCCAGCTTATCCAGATAAGCAGCTTATCCTGATAAGCTGTTGATCAGCAGTTTATCCTGATAAGCTGGCTGTCTGTTTGGGGCAGTTGCTTCAAAACAAATGATTTGTAGCTGTTTGTGGATAAATGATCATTCTGTCCTATTAAGTAATGTTGTTTGTAACATAACTGTCTTGACAATATATTTGGTATTGCAGAAACAGAAAACTAATACCGAATAATAAAGACAAACGATAGAACAATACTCACTTAAGAGTGAGTATCAAGATTAATAAAAAAAGAAAAAATTTATTAAAATTACAATTACAATTATGATAATATTAATATTGTAATAGAGACGGAGTATGCCACGGAATACATTGTCTTTCGAGGATACCGTATAACCCCGATCACTATCGGCAGTGGAGTTTGGCGGACTGTCCGCCCACCGGAAGAAAACACACCTCTTCGGGATGCTCCGCGGGCAACTGTAGAGCCGTCTCCTATAATTGTATGCCTGACGTGATGTCAGTAAGTAGATCTATAGTCCACAATGGTAGAATACACGTCGGGAGGTCTTCGAAATCTTGGAGCTCATGTTTCTTGAAAGATGCAGAAGAGAAAACATTAGACAACTTAGAAAATTAAACTAAAGAAAAAAATGTACAAGAAAATGGAAATTACCGAAAATAGTATCGAATAAAAAAAACATAAATTGGAAAAAAATGTTGGTGTGAGGTATCAGAGAACTAACTACACCAACCAATGAGTCTGTCATTACATGAAGACAACAGACCTTGTAAAAAAATGAGTTCTTGGTCGCTTTCAAACCACGTGAAATCAACGTCCCGTGCCATGTGCATATCACAAAAAAAAGTTATCAAGTAGGTCTTTCAAACGCGTGATTAATATAAAATCAAAAGTAACAATAATACAATAGAAATTAAAAAAAAACATAAGTCTAGAAAGTAAAGATGAAACAACCAGTCAGCATCCGACGATAACATCTATAATCTTCTCTCTCAAAGTTGTCATTTCCGCTGCACCTTCGTCATCTTGGGTGTCAAATTTCGGTGACCCCCTCTATGCTAGTGGTATAGACTGTCTGACGTGAAAATCAAATGCTCAGGTGGGACCTGCATCTGATCATCGTTAGCCATACTGAAGTCTGGATTCGACCAAGAGTGATATCGTCGAATATAGTTGTGGAGCGCCATCATGACTACCACAATATATAATTGTTTAGAAAACGGGTATGTTGCACAAAATTCACTTCCATATAATATTCACTGTCCCGGTTGAAAGAAAAGCACAAAATTCATTTCTAGATCAATGTCATTGATCAAACAAGGCCACCTCAACTTTGCAAACATCTATTGAAGCCACATCAGGCAGTTAAAGAAAAAAATGTACAAGAAATGGAAATTACCGAAAATAGTATCGAATAAAAAAACATAAATTGGATAAAAATGTAGGTGTGAGGTATCAAAGAACTAACTACACCAACCAATGAGTCTTTCACTACATAAAGACAGCGGACCTTGTAAAAAAATGAGTTCAAATCACATTAAATCAACGTCTCGTGCCATGTGCATATCACAAAAAAAAGTCATCCAATAGGTCTTTCAAATATGTGAATAATATAAAATCAAAAATAACAATGTTATAATAGAAATAATAAAAAAAAAACATAAGTCTAGAAAGTAAAGTTGAAACGACCAGGCAGCATCCGACAATAACATTTATAATCCTCTCTCTCAAAGGTGTCATTTCCGCTGCACCTTCGTCATCTTGCGTGTCAAATTCCGGTGACTCCCTCTCTGCTAGTGGTATAGACCGTGTGACGTGAAAATCAAATGCTTAAGGTGGGACCTGCATCTGATCATCGTCAGTCATACTGAAGTTTGGATTCGACCAAGAATAATATCGTCGAATATAGTTGTGGAACGCCATCATGACCACCACAATATGTACTTGTTTAGAAAACGGGTATGTTGACACAAAATTTACTTTCATACAATATTCACTGTCCCAGTTGAAAGAAAAGCGCAAAATTCATTTCTAGATCAATGTCATTGATCAAACAAGGCCACCTCAACTTTGCAAACAACTATTGAGGCCACATCAGCCAGTTAAACATTCACCCCCAACACACCCCTCCCTTTTTACTTTCGCAGACTCAAATCTAAATTCGCGAAACACCATAGCAGATAAATAGGAATTGATAAATCACCACACACCCAACCATCACAAGCTTCTCAAAGCCGAATGGAAACTTGAAAGGAAAAAAATCTCACAAAAAATTTATTGCGCCAAAAACCACTGTAAGAACAACTTACATAGCACCACAACAAGAGATCGGATGGAGGATGGAGGATGGAGGATGGAGGATGGAGGATGGAGGATGGAGGATGGAGGAGGAGAAATGGAAAGATTGAGAGAGACCTCTGAGAGGGACACGATTGCGATCGAAGAAGGGGACGAGCGGAGGAGGGCACGGGACAAAAGCACAAGACGAGTGCACGGGGCGTCGATTTGTTTCGCCAAACTCGGGCCATAGGGAGGAATCCGCGGCTGTGCTTAATATAGTTTATTAAGCAATTATTAGAAAATACACTTCAAACGCAATTCCAAATGCCCCTAATTGCATTTTCAAAACGCAACACAATCAATAAGCTGCCCCAAACACATCCTAAGTGCACCGACACTGAGGAGTGCAGATTGAAACTACTAAAAGCTTTTTTTTTTCTGTATGTTGTAAATATTTAAAAATATGTACGTTGTAACTAGAGTGACTCTTGTGTTTTGAATTTCATTTTACTTGTGAAATGAAAATATTAGATAGATTTTCTCTATCCGACTGATAGTTTTCGCCTTCATAATTCTAAGCTTCCGGGCTAGGTCGTGACATGAGTGATATATTAGTGTCCGACAAAGAAAAGTGGAAAGGTGATCATAAAAAAGCAATTACAAAAATCATTAATAATCATTAAACAAATTAAAAATTAATTCTAATGTTTATGTTAATAATGTAAAATTTTGGTATAGCTGGGCAATTAATATTGATTTAGAGGATATTAACGAGAATAATAGAGAATCGATCTACTGATCAGCAGAATCTGATGCTTCCAGTATTTATTGATCCTTCATTCAGTAGTGCTAGCGTTCCTGTGAAGACATTTGGTCAGATGATGGCCATAGTGACACAATTGATTTAGGGTTCTCAAAGCTAGGTTGGTGCTAGCAGAACAACACGGATGGATTATTTCTAAAGTTGTTCCAGGACAGGAGATCACTATATTCAATTGCTGGAGGGCTAGTTGAGGCAGAGAACTGGTTGTTTCAGATTGATACAATCATTGACGATTTGTCCCACCCTCAGGTGAGAAGGGTTACATTGGCCACTTTTGCTTTAGAGGGGAAAGCAAAAAAGTGTTGGCAGGGACATAAATAAAAGTTTGGAGGACGACCTAACATCAAGACTTTTTGGGAGGATTTTGTGAGGAGTTATTTCTGATTGGTTTGTTCCTCTTTCAATGAGAAGACAAATAAAATGTAGGACTGATTCATCAGGGTTTTGCAGGGTGACCACCCCATTATGCAATACGAGGCTGCGATTACGATGCCTATCTTAATATGCACCTTAGTTAATTCAGGTATGGATTGAAGTATGTCATACGACGACCTTTAATCCTTTCGGGCATTAAAGATTACTCAGGTATGGTGGATAGAGTGAGGATGATAGAGATTGATCTGCTGGTTACGCAGAGGCATTCAGATTTTCAAAGGTGAAGTGGAGATTTTCAAAAGTGAAGAGATGATATGTCCAGATTAAGGAAGTATGTCATATGACAATCTTTAATCCTTTTGGGTATTAAAGATTACTCATATATGGTGGATAGAGCGAGGATGATAGAGATTGATTTGGTGGCTACGTAGAGGCATTGAGATTTTCAAAAGAGAAGAGAAGATGATAGGTCCAGATCAAGAAAGGCCACCCTGTCGGTTCAATCTTGGTAGTCCAATTTGAAGAAGCATAAAAATGAGCACCAGTGGTAGTGTTATTGGAAGCAGTGACAGTGCATGACATGTGCTAAGTGTGGGGAAGGTCACATAGATAAGAATGTTTGTCAAGAGACAATACGTATTTTTACTATCATCAGCTAGGAAATGTGGTGAGATCATGTTCTACTTTTAGCCAGAGATCTTTTTGTATACTTAAGTTAGTGCTCCACCCGTTTAGAGGACTTTTGACATATAGAGGCCAACTGAATTGTTAGGATTAGCTTGAGCTCCGAGTCAGACCCTCAAGGGTGCACAATCGAGAGTGTATGCACTTGACTCAGTAGGAAGAAATGAATTTAATTGACTTCGTTACAAATATTTCTTTATTTCAGTAGATCTGTCAAATCTTTATTTATTATGAGATTTCTATATTCTTCTTATTATATATTATATTGGCCAAAATTTTGAGATACTGAGACATCACATTCATTTATCTATGAAGATCTATGAAATCTAAATGATTGGAATCATTTAAAATGAGTGATTCCTTATTAGTTCTTCTGCTTAATGGGTTTCTCATAATAGCTGATAGACGCTATTGTGTGAATCTAAATATATGTAATAGAAGCTTGAAGGTGAATTTGGTAGTTTTACCGCTAACTGAATTCAAAGTTACTCTAGGGATGAGCTGACTATGTAATCACTTTACAACCATTGATTGTTCTAAAAAAGATAATCAATTTTAGTATCTCTGGAGAAGAAGAATTCAAGTTTGTGAGCAATAGAGTAGTTCTATCTATGATGATAGCTAGTTTAAAGGAATTCAAATTGTTAGCAAAAAGGTACTTAGATTTTTCACCTCAAGACATTGATATTGCGAAAGAACCAAAGAAGTTAGAAAATATATCAATAGTAAAGGATTACCTCAAATTATTTTTAGATGATTTGTTAGGTTTGCGTATAAGAAGAGAGATAAAATTCTATATAGATTTTTTAGTAGGTGCAGAGCTTGTGGCAAAAACACCTTATAGAATGACGATAAAAAAGTTGCAAGAATTAAAGAGTCAGCCGCAGGATTTATGGGAGAAATGATTTATAGTTCAAGCACTTCCTCTTGGGGAGTCCATGTTTTTTGTTTAGAAGAAAGATGGGAGTTTAATGCCATGCATTGATACTCGAGAATTAAACAAGCTCATAATTAATAACAAATACTTACTGATAAGTATTGGTGGTCTGTTTTATCAATTGAAATGGGTATATATTTTCAAAGATTGATCTGTGATCATATTATCACTAGATAAGAATTAAAGAAGATAACACAACAGAGATTGCTTTCAGTAACAAATACGAGCAGTATGAGTTGGTCGTGAAGCATTTTGGGTTATCAAATGCTTGTGCCATCTTTACGGACCTAATGAAGATAATCTTTAAACTAATTCTGGATAGATTTGTAATTGTCGTTATTGATGATATTCTAATCTATTCCTGTGATGAAACTCATCATGGAGATTATCTTTGCATTGTTCTATAGACACTAAAGGAGAACCAATTATGTCAAGTTGTTAAAGTATGAATTCTGGTTGAGGAACATAACACTCGTGGGGCATGTCATTAGCATTGAATGTTTCACAATTGACCAAAATTAATGTTGAAGTTATTGCTGGTTGACCTAGACCAACCACTTTTACAAAAGTTTGTAGTTTCCTAGGTTTGACAAGTTATTACATGAGATGCATTGAGGGGTTTACTCTGATTACAATGTCTTTGTCCAGATTTACTCAAATGGTAGGAGTGGACAAATCATTATGAGGAAATATTTGAGAAGTTGAAGATGTATTTGATGACTTCTCCAATACTGACAATCTCCTCAGGGACGGAAGAGTTCTAGATTTATACTAATGCGTCTTTAAGAGGACTAAATGTGTTCTTATGCAACACAGAAAGGTAATTGCCCGTCTCTAGACAATTCAAGAATCATGAAAGAATTGTTCAACACATGACCTAGAGTTAACAATAGTGATATTTGCTTTGAAGATATGGAGACATTACTTGTATGGTGTTAGTTGTGGAGTAATCGCCGATGGCAAAAGCTTGTAGCATATTTTCATACTGAAGGAGCTGAATTTAAAGCAAAGGAGATGACGTGATCTCATTATACACTATTGCAGAAGGAAAACAAATATTGTGGCAGTTCCTTTACACTTTCGTACAGAAGGAGCCCCATCATTTAAGTTTGCAAGAATCCTTGTTGAGGAAGTTCCTTCATACTGCAACACAACATTTTGGTCAATATAGTTGAGTTCTCTATGGGGTTTTCCTTTAAAACTTTCGAATCTGCTATTCCCACTCTAAGAATTCTTTAGCTGCTTCTTGATCCCTTGACAATATTTTGAGTTCTGTGTTCTCTTACTCTGGCAAGTACTTTTCCCTTGATTTCCTTCTTGCTGTACCAAGCTGTCGTTGGTTGCCATATTTAGCTCTTTATCCTTTTACTATTTTGATTGACTTTAATCATTAGTTGCTGTATTAAAAAAAAAATTCTTTACTGACCCTATCCATCTTTCACCTATGCACCCTTAAATCTTGACCATGCTGCTGAGAAGACGATTGCCAAAACTTGATAAGGACTTTATCGTGGGAGACATATAGCGAATGCTCCACCTAGTGCTAGAACTGCTCGAGGCCATTGAGGAAAGGACCATGGGTGGGGTCACCGATTGTAACAGTGAGATTCGTGGAGGAGAGTCAGAAGAACAATTGAGCCGTTTTTGTAGCGATGACTTCAATGAAGAGGAAAATTGACTCGAGCGTTTCAGAATCCGGTATCTGAGGAGCTGAGAGAGGAAATGCTTATTGGACTGCACAAAGATTTAGGTGTTAAGATGGATTTACCAGAATTTGATGAAAGGATGAACCCGCATGATTTTCTCGAGTGGATGCAGACTGTTGAGTGGATCTTCGAATACAAGGATGTGCCCGATAACAGAAGTAATGCTAGCCACCATCAAATTGATGAAGAATGCCTTATTGTGATGAGAGCCTAGAGAGGGAATTACATAGGAAAGGACGGGATAAAATCACTTCTTGGGACAAGATGAAGAAGACAATGTAGGGACAATACCTATCCCCCACACTACTGCTAAGATATTTTTTTTGAAACTCCACTACTTGCGGAAGAATGAACTATCAGTGAAGGAGTGCACGGTAGAATTTATACAACTTAAGTTGAAACGTGAATTGAAAGAGATAGAGGAGCGCTTCATAGCCAGGTATTTGGGAAGCCCGAATTTTGCAATCAGTATTGTGGTTCAACTGCAAACCTATTGGACACTGAGGGACGTGCAGACCTTAACGTTGAAAGTCGAGAACAACAGAAGCAGCAAGGGTACACGCCTTAATTTGTACCACACCCTACTGTTGGAGATCTTAGCATAAACACACCTAAAGTAGTGGAAAAGACTGGACAATGATTTAACATGGTAGATCAGAGCTGGAAGAAACTTGAGAAGAGCAACACGACTAGTACAGTTCCCGCCTGGAAATGCTTCCAATGCCACATATATGACAACATCACCTTTAGCTGCCTGGTGAGCCGAGTGGTATCCTTCACCAAGCAGGGTGTCACAGAGGAAGCAAGTGATGAAGAAAATAGTTGAGGATCAAATTGAGGAATACCAACTCCAAGGAAATGAAGGGGAAATGCTAATTGTAAGAAGAGTTATGCAGATGGAACCATAGAGGGATCACTCGTGGTTGAGGCATAATATATCCCGCACCAAGTGTATGGTGAGTGTGAAAGTTTGCAGCCTCATTGTTGACAGAGGAAGCTGTGAGAACGTGGTCTTTACTTTCATGTTGAAGAAGTTGGATCTGGCTACACAGAAACTCTCCCAATCTTATTCTCTGACGTGTTTGAAGAATGAAAACGAGATACGAGTGGATGAACAATGCTGAGTAGAGTTTTCTATTGGAGACCAACTGCAGGATCAGATGTTGTGTGACTTGGTGTTAATAGATATCTGCCACATCTTGTTGGCGAGACCGTGGCAGTTCAATCGCAAGACGTAACATGATGGGTTCATGAATAGTTACGTGTTCATGAAGGAGGTTCTCTTACCTATCAAGGATTCTAGAGGAGCAGCTACATTTGTAGAGGAGAAGTCTGTTGTTCGACATGCCACTTTTCTGCACTCAGTTTGTGAAGTCCCAATGACACTGACCTTAGT
The DNA here is from genome assembly GCA_003013225.1 of Phalaenopsis aphrodite. Taxonomy (NCBI): domain Eukaryota; kingdom Viridiplantae; phylum Streptophyta; class Magnoliopsida; order Asparagales; family Orchidaceae; genus Phalaenopsis; species Phalaenopsis aphrodite. Next base: position 19,343 of record NEWO01000152.1, on the reverse strand, counting down.
CGTCTTAGAAGAAACTGAGGAGATGGATCCACTGATGATGGTCCAACAACTGTTAGCCGAGTTTTAGGAGGTGATGACCGACAACATACAAGAGGATTTACTACTGCTCAGGGATATCCATCATTCCACATCTGATCCCATGATCAGGTTGTCATAAAGATCTGCATATAGATTGAGGCCAGCAAAGTACGAGGAATTACATCTACAAGTGCAGGATATCATTATTAGGAGATTGGTGAGAGAAAGTACTAGCACATTCGCTATTCTCGTGCTGAAGTACCCAAGAAGGATGGCTCATGGAGGATCTACTTGATTAGTTACATAGAGTCGTAGTCTTTTCCAAGATTGTTCTACTCAACAGATTTCATCATATCATTTGCTGATTTCCTCGTTACATACTAGAGTTGTGGGATTGTAGGTGGTGAAGGAGTTATACGACGCAGATGAGGATTTCAGGGTAATGTGAGAGATGAGGATTTCAGGGTAATGTGAGAGCAATGTCAGGACAAGCCCACAAGACCATACCTCAAAGATGATGGTTATCTATTCCACCAGAGCAAGTTGTGTGCCCAGTGTTCTTTGAGAGAAGCTATTTTTCAGGAGAGTCACAATAGGGGAGTAGTAAGTCATTTTTCTAGAGAGAAGACCCTCGCACTGGTGAAGGAACACTTTTTCTGGCATCGACTTACAAGAGATGTGGAGCAGTACATCAGACAATACATAATTTGCTACTAACCAAGACTCGAGGGCGAAACACAGGGCTATGTATGCCATTACAGGTACCAAAGGCCCCTTAGGTAGCTGTCAGCATGGATGCAACGAAACAAAGGTTTAGTGATGGCTGTGGTTGACTAATTTTAAAAAATGTCTCATTTCGTGTCGTATTATAAGATGTTGGACACATCTCATGTTGTTGATTTTTACTTCAGGGAAATCATGAGGCTACATGGAATCCTTAGGACAGTCACTTATAGAGATCCTTATGGGGAAAGCTTGGTACTAAGCTTCACTTCATCTTGACAACCCACCCACAGATGGATGAGTAGACGAAAGCGGCGATCAAGAGCTTGGAAAGCCTCTTGAGGTGCTTCATTGGACAAAACATCAAATAATGGAATATGCTCTAGCATATGTTGAATTTGCCTTCAATAGGTTCGTGAGTCATACTACGAGACACACCTTTTTAGGTTGCATACAGATGCAATCCCTTCACTCCACTTGAGTTAGTACTAGTTCTTTCTATGTCAAAGATTAGTGAGTATGCTGAGGCAAGAGTAGAAAAATTTAGATGCTGCATGATGAGGTTGGGAAAGAGATCATCAAACGAAATCACAAGTACTGGGCACAAGATAATAATTCCAGGAAGATGGGGACTTTCTAGGTGGGAGATCTAATGTGGATTAGACTGAAAAAACAGAGATTTGCCCAATGTAATTTGAGAAACTAGAGCCCAGAATAGACAGATCTTTTATAATCCTTAAGAGGTTGAATGATAACTCCTACAAGATTGATTTATCAGGGGATTACAATATTTCTAATACCCCTCCAATGTGGTAGATTTGACTCCATACTATGATGACACGGAAGCTTCAAAGAATGAGGTCAAAGCTCCCCCAATCCCAGGAGACTGATCTGGATGTGAGGCTGGATCTGCCAGGACATGCGACCAGTTGGATCAGTCTAGATGGGAAACGGGAGGCTCGTCCTACCTCTTGGGGGTCGGGAGTTGTCGACTAATAAGATTGGACCACTCCTTTATCACTTAATAGTATTATATGTATTTTAAGTGTTCTTGGTTTTAGTTTTACACGTGTTTTTTGTCAGTTGAGCCATCGACGTCACCAATTGTCCCTCCTAGGGCTATATCTGAAGGCGAGAAGGTGCTCTGACTGTAACTTGCCTTGAGGTGGCGTTTATCTACCGCTCCCTGCTCTCCTCTCCATTTCAGCCGCCTGACCTGCAACTGCAACACTGCTGAACTGCTATGTTGGCTGCCTGTTATTTCCCTGCCTCCAGCCTTCCCTGCTTGTTGCTCCCCTGCCTCCAACTCCATCCTGTCCTTGCTGCCGCCCTGCTTGCTATTCCCCTGCTGCTAACTTCTCCCATTTTCTTGCTTCCCTATCTGCAGCCTCCTTTTTCTTCGCCACACTTCAGTCATCAGCCGCTTCGCATAACTTACTGTCGCCTCGCCCATCCTAGCCTCATATACCCCTAAACATAGCCGCCTTTCCACCACCTTCGATTCAAGCCCTACTTTGGTGTTAGTGTTGTGTGTCTTTTGTATTTCCTATTTCGATATGTATTTGTTGTAACCCCCTATTTGTTTTTCCGTAATAAAAGTTTCATTTTCCTTGTTGTTTGGTCAGCTCCAGTATCACCCAGAATCCCACAGTGACTCTTTTTTGCTCTATCCTCTGCATGCACCTATTCTTGCCCACCTGTATCTCCTTATCAATGGCTTCCAGTGCAAATTTTTTGTCACTTGAGCTTTGTAAGTTGCTATTATTTACATAACACAACTTTACCTCATATACTGATTGTTATAATTTGCATTGCACAAATGACAAATTAACAGCTTCAATCCCAAATTGTAACCACCCATTGTTTTGTCTCTTCATCCAATAATGGATAAGATGCTCTTCCCCAATCAATCGTTCTGTTAGATTCATAGAGCTGCCTAGTCGAACTAATCAGAGCAGTCAAATGCTGCTATTTTTTCTGATTAAGTGCTAGCCTCATAAATCCCCATCATGGACCCGTCATACGTCTTGTTAGTCACTGCTTACAAATATAGAGCACCGCGGACCATCTATTTAAACTATCGTTGCTATCATCAATTCTCTTATGAGATCTTTTCCAAGAGTATTAGAGTTTTTCACTTTTTTTGAGGTTCGACCCTACCGTGATAAAGCTTAATGTCTCAATTTTACTATTTTAACATATGCTTCATAAATCTTATCACTTTCATGAAAATTGATTAGTTAATACTTACTGAAAATTAGCATTTCAAACTATCCTACCTAGTTATATTTTCATGCAGTTGAATTGAGTGCTTCATTAAGATTATCCGACTTATTTTATATAAATTTGAATTAAGTTATTCTTCTGCATATCTGAGGTCATTTCAATTTAATATCATACTATTAGAAAGTAGAATATTTTGCTATAAATGATTCTTTTAATTTTTTTTGTTTTTTGCTTTCCATTTCAACATATTGCAAGGCTACTCTTTTCATACTATATTATTATTGCATGCAGCATGACATTGACTAGATGAATTTGTTGTCCTAAACAATAAATTTAAGCATTAGTTAAATAATAGCCTCATAGGTTATGGTCAATGGGTCACAGGCCTAGAAAATGAAGTTAAGGAACCTCTAAATTAGTGTTATTAATAAACTTCAGTGCTATTAAATTAGTTAAGAAAATAATTTTTAATAGCTATTGCACTATCATATATATATATATATATATATATATATATATATATATATATATATATATACTGGATGACATTCTTAAGCATAAGGGCTTGAAATTAGCCTCTAGATGCTGTATGTGTAAAATGAAGGAGGAGGATATAACACACATTTTCTTTGAGTGTGTTTTTTCTTTAGAGGTTTGGGATATGATTGACGCTCACTTTGGTTTCTCTTGGACACAGAGAATCTTTAACTAGTTATTTATGGCAATGGAAGGATTTTGATGCCTACAAGGAGAGGTTTCCCCTCCCTTTATTGGTTATGTGGTTCCTTTGGAACTCCAGAAATACCTTTAAGTATCACACTTTTCCCCCCTTTATTACTATGGTTGTTGCATAGGTGATTGCCTATTATAATAAAGCTTTAAGAGCTAGCTCTTCCGTGGTTAAAGCCACTAAGGCCTCTCGACTTATTTTGTGGGCTCCCCCGCATACTAATTATGTGAAATTAAATGTTGATGACTGTTGGCATGCTGACTATGCTGCGATTGGGGGTTTATTTAGAAATTTTGAGGGGAAATGCCTTGGTTTTTTTGCTTCCCCAGTTATTGCCGAAACTTCACTGGCTGTTGAATTTTGGGGAGTCTTTTTGGCTTTAGTGGTGGCCAATATTTTCAATTTTCGTAAGCTGGAGGTGGAGATGGATTCAAAAATGCTTTATGATATTGGTTGGTACTACTTCTCCACTCTGGGATTTAGTTGGTACATTTAAAAGAATACTGGCTCTTATAGCTGAAAAACATCTTGAGGTTAACTGGAAGTTTATTCATAGAGAGGGCAATTCCCCTGCTGACTGGCTTGCCAAAAATGCAGGGGAGACTTGTCACGTTGACACACATCCCACTGCCCCTCTTCGGAGACTTATCATTGAAGATACTCTAAATCTCCCCTACATTTGGTTCTAAGATTTTATGTGTTTTGGCCATCAACTGTTGCCCTTTCAGTTAGGCTAGACATTGCTGAATTTTCTCTTTTGGTTTTCCTAAATTTTGTTTGGCTTGGCTGGTTTTGTCATTTATTACGGGATGCTCTCTTCTTTGAAGACACAGGCTGTGATGGAGTCCTTGCTTTTGGTTGCGGCACAGAGGACGACTCCTCTATAAGACTTTTTTTGTTTTGTTTTCATTCAAGATACTTCCAAGATATACAAGCACACATGATTACTCTTTTTTATTTTGGATTCTTTTTTTGGTTTTAGGGTATACCTGTATTTTGGAGACTATTTTTTGAGTGGATTGTACTACGGGAAGAGAGACCCCTAGGGGTGAGTCAAATGTATTTTTTTGTGTTTTCTAGACGGGGACCCTCTTCCCCTCCCTAACCTTGTACCTTTTTTTAAATATTAACGCGTAGGGAGCCACCGTTGCTCTTCCCCCCTATATATATATATATATATATATATATATATAAGAAGAAAGAATGATACAAATAGATTGTGTGAGAAGGCCCAAACATGACACCCTACCCACACAATAAACACTACATGTAAATGGTTAAAAAAAAGAAAATACAAAAAAGTACACGAGAGCAAAAAAAAAAAAAACCCAAAATGTCAAAACATGCAGTATTAGGTAGCTAGAGAGCGACCCAATTTTGTCCTGCCTCTGCCTCTAGTTCTAGGAATGGGGTCAACTAATAAATTGGTAAGATGAGTGTCGTTGACAGTAGTAACCAATGTATCGTCCAATAAGTTCCTGAGCTCGAGTCATCCTCCATTTTTCTTCTTCCTTATGAAATAGACCTGTCATTTCTCATTCGAAGACCGACTCACCTAATCAAGGGATTGATTTAAAGTGTGTCGGGCATGTGTAGGTTGTTGAACATTAGAAACAATAACTTGTTGTACTTGCTAATCTTTTATTGGATCAAAGTAACACTCTCACGTGTCTTGGCATGTAAGTGAGTCTTCTTCAATAACAGTGAGTGGTATAGACACATTTGGATCTATACTTGTAGTATAGGGAGATGCTTCATGGGACTCCAAAGTACCATGCTCTAAAGGAACAGCTGTGATAGATTGTTCAAAAGCAGGAGCATCCAGAGCTAGAACAAGTTGGGTATGATGTTCTTCATCAGGAACTGCAGTGTTGGAAAGACGGACGGGCTGCACCTTCTCCGCAGGGTTGGTAGGTGGCAAGACGTCAACCCCTAATCCAATATGAAAAGATTTTTGAACATGTTGATCTTTAGCAATATACGGCCTTAGATGAGGATGCAAACGATAGCAGATAGTAGAGTTGTGACCAAATATACTATAATGAGAGCAATAAGGAGGGTGTGATTATATTTTAACCTTTTGTCAATACCAGTTGTGAGTGGTTTCAATCCATATCTCATCCACAACTGGTTGAGTGATATCTCTCTCAACTAACACACAAACCACAGATGGTCTGGTGATAGCTAGCGTAGGACTCCGAGAACTTTTGCTAATAATTAGAGAATTTTCAAGTTGAACAGATGTAGTTTTAGTCCCGAGAACTTTATCCAACCATGAATGATAGGGGACTCCGCTTTTGGATCAAAATCGACAGTCTACTTTAGAAATTTCATAAAACAGTTGTTGATCTTGATAACTTTACGAGAAAAATACAAGTGCAATCTGCATCGTAAGATAACTGAATAAGTATATGTCTGTCATCAAGTAAGCCAATATTCCAATTGCCCAATAGCTTCATAGCATCAAAATCTTTCCGAATGATCTCAAGTTTTGGGTGACTATAAAAGAATTTTCCCAATAAAGCAAAACACCAAGAAGACGCAAGAGTAGTGGTTTCAACCTCAGTGAGAATAAGAGCAGACTTCCCATTTTTTCTATCAAGCTTTTTAATGAATATATGATCACCACCACCTTCAAGAGCCTCGTGTAAGGATTGTGGAACATTGTAGGACTTACCGATAACAAAACGAGGCTTTGAACCTGAAAGAGGGGCACGAGCAGGAATAGGAAAGTCGCTGGTAAGGGCAGTTGTATAGGAACAGAGCATCAAGGCCATATCCACCAACAAGATGGCCACAGTCAGAAAAGAGCGACTCACAAGGAGGATGCAAGCAGTCTTCGGGAAACTTTATGTTGGGCAGGAGAGCAACAATCGCGTCGTTTGGAGCGAACGAGAAGACACTGCAAAGGAGAGAAGTGTCGTCGACTACAGGAGACGACTGCGAGAAGGAGATAGCGTCGTCGTCTATGGGAGTCAAACGTCGTCGGCTGGAACGACCATTATCGACTACGAGAGACGACTGCGAGCGATTGCCTTCGACGGGAGAGACGATAACGAGCGAGAGTCGTTGACTGAGAGCTGCGTGTTCGTGAATATGTCGTCGTGGGAGACGACGGAGAGAAGAAGAGAAGCCGATAGATTCACCGTCGGGAATCACCACCGGGCGAAACACTTGCATAACCCGTTGCC
>NEWO01000152.1:0-12310 GCA_003013225.1 Phalaenopsis aphrodite | reverse complement strand
TATGAAGCCCTAGGACAGATTATATTGAAATAAAAAAGGATGCAAAAAGTTGCATGAGATGACCCAATAGATGATGCCCTATTCATACTATACATGGTACCAAGATATCTCAACAAAAAAGATACAAAAGACTCAAATTAAAAGAAAACATGCAAAAACAAGTGTCTATAGACGAGGCAGTTTAGACCTGCCTCTTCCTCTGGTTCTTGGAGCGGATTCAGATAGCAAACTCTGAAGTGTTGTTCCATTGTCAGGAGTGACAAGTTATCATCCATTAAGTTTCGAAGCTGAACAGTGTCACCAACCTTCTTCCTCCGCCGAGAAGTGTAAACTTGCCATTCTTCTTCTGAAGACTATTCAACCTGATTCGTAGAAGGAAAGACTATTGCAGCGATGAGTTCCTGAGTTTGTGTAGGACAGTCTTCCAATACTTGGGAAACACCTGCCCTCTGAACAGGTAGTTATACTAACTGATTAATAGCAGTAAGATGGTTTGTGTTTGACTCTAAATTTTCCTCATTAGTATTAGGAGACAGCTTTTTCGTCATCTGAATATGAATGTTCGCTTCATCCCTATCTTCAATCACCTGATAGAGGGGAGCTTGAGCCCCCTCCACGGTAGGTAGAGCTTGAGAGGATAGTATGTCCGCTCCAGTAGAAGAAGGGGCGGTGACCGTGTCCTGCTTTCCAGGAGCAACCACTTGACTCTCCTCCAACAAACGACACTTATCAGAATTTTCCGAAACAATATCAGTAGACAAACAATTTTGCACCGTTTCTGCCATGAGCATAGCAGTAGGTATCACAGGCAATGACGAAGAGGGTACAACCTCCGCAGAAGTATGCTGAGAAACAGGAGGTGGGGCTACAACCGACCATAGATGGGGATGCAACCGATAATAGTATGAAGAGCTATGACCAAACATTCCACAGTGAGAGCAGTAATGGGGATGAGGTCTCATCGCAATCTTCTGCCAATAACCCTGATGAGGGGAGCCAATCCAAATGTCTCCTATAAAGGGTTGAGTGATGTCGCGCTCTACAAGCACACAAGCTTCAGATGGCCTGGTTGTATAAAGCGTGGGAGTATCGACCTTCAGCGATTTCCCAAAGGCTGTTGCCAATGTATAAAGGGTTTCATAATTGAAGAGATGCATCTTGAGCCCGGGAAAATTAACCCAAACCGGGATAATAGGAGATTCTAAATTAGGATCAAAATCCACTGTCCATTTCAGAATTTTCATAAAGTGATTATCGATTTTGAGAACTTTTTGTGCAAAGAGTTGGGTATAATCTACGTCATTTGAGAATTGAATGAGAATGTAACGGCCATCTAGCGAACCAACTTTCTAACTCCCTATGAGCTTAAGAGAATCGAAATGCTTTCTAATAATCTCAAGCGTGGGATTTCCATACGAAAATTTCCAACAAGAGTATATCTACATGCTGAATCCAATATACTTGTTTCCTCATTAGTGAGAACAAAAACGGGTTTGCCATTTTTTCTTCTCAGTTTTTTTAATAAAGGTATAACCACCTCCAGATTCACGTGCATCATGAAATTCTTGAGGGAAGAAACAGGAACAATGGCTGCCCCGCGAGTAGAACCTCCGGAGACAACCGCGGCATAACTCGGGGCCATTCCCCCAAACCGGAACAAAAACCCCGCCCGCGAACACTGGAGCTGGAGCTATGACGAGGGGAGCCCAAATCTCGAACAGAAATAGGAAAACAACCGCAGTCTGGCGAGCAGGAGCAAAGCCCTACGTCGTCGGGAACGAAGACCGAAGGACGCGAGCAAGCTCGTCGTCTGGCAGAAAGGAGATGACTCACGAGCACAATGAAGGCGAAAAGTCCTTCGTTGTCGGGCATGACAAAGCCGAAAGCCACGAATCTTCGTCGTCTCCGATGACGACGATGCCCGTGCAGGAAGCGGATAGTTTCAATCGCCATTGGCCGAATCCCTAGAGCAGCCCGATGTCGGGCATGACAAAGCCGAAAGCCACGAATCTTCGTCGTCTCCGATGACGACGATGCCCGTGCAGGAAGCGGATAGTTTCAATCGCCATTGGCCGAATCCCTAGAGCAGCCCGATGCTATCTCCATCGGCCGAATATATATATATATATATATATATATATATATATATATATATATATATATATATATATATATATATATATATATATATAGACAAAATGTAGAGTTTTATAACAGTACTTTGAATTATTTTTTGTGATTTACAGTAGTTGAGTTCAGTCTTTATATCAATTTTTGCAATTATTATATTTGCATATTATTCCTAAAGGTGCAGTTTTATGAACTATTACAGTCAATGACGTGATTAGAATGTTGAGTCTTTTTCATTGCAATTTGACAGTCCATTGATAACCGTTTACACACAATATTCAACACAGTGGTACTCACACCATTTGCTCATATATTTATGCTGTTCGGTTGTATTTGGTGGACATCCAGGACAACCACTTGATCTACCATGCTATGAGAACAGCTAATTGGTTTGCTTGCACCAAATTGGTTGACCATGAAAGAGTGAGGGATCTCTAGTACTAATGTTTTGATTTGTCAGCACTGTGGGCAGTGGGACCTACTTGGTCAAGTTCTTGAGGATGGTTGTATTAAGTACATCGTCTTCACCTATATTACACAACTAATTATTTCTATTTGACGCATGCCTCTCTGCTTGCTTCATCACCAACACGGCTTTATTGTTCATCATCCTACTTGTACTTTTGCTCCAATCCATAATCTGTTTATCTCATACACCCCAACCTAGTGAAGAAAGCACCACGCCTCCACTCAATCTTGAAAATTTAGTTGATCAGCCTTGGCCAATCATTCACAGCTGAATATGAAATTATTCAAATGGATTACCAGCTTTTTGGCCTGGGTCTCATTTTAATCGATTCTAAATAATGAAAAACCTTGGCAAAATACTGGGTTATTATAGTCATGATCCCTTCTTAGAGTGGGCTCTGGGTGAGGTCACATGAAACAATCACGCGTGCAATGCCAGAGTGAATGGTGAATTCACTCAGGACTCTCTTAATTTGTAGTTCCTATGGGGCTTGATTTTGCGTTGAACCCAATTGTATAATTTTAATGTGAAATATGTTGGTTCCATTTTTTTTTTTAATTAGTATCATTTTATTGTGCTATTGAGTTTGTGCAAGGGTCTTCTTGATTCCTGCTTGTTTTTTCATGGCATGTAAATCAACTGTATATCAATATTTGCTACTATTTTGACAACGTTTTCAGTTTAGTTGGATCAAAGATGGGCAACGCTTTGTCGTCTCCTCTATGAACTGTTCTCTGAGCCTATGCTTCAATGAGCCTTAGGGTCTTTTGTCTTCTTTCAGCTAGCAGCTCTTGTCTTTCTCTCTTTGTAACTATGCCCAAGGCATATAGAGAAGATTGGAGGTAAGGCATGCGATTGGGTGATTAAAGTGAGGCACAAATCTATACTTTGACGTGCAATTAGACTTTGTTTTTTGTATCTTCTTGAACATGGTGAGCTAGATCGCTCCCACGAATTTGGCTTTAATTTTTCTCGACATGGAGAGATTCTTTGATCCCATTTTGTGTGGCGTTTGGGCGATGTCACTGAGATGCTCATTATGATTGGTTCCACATGGCTTGTGCCATTCTTTGCTTGATTCTTAGATTTTTGGTTATTGATAAGAAAATCGATTTCATATCCATTTTTGGACTTGTTTAGCAATTAAAGCATGAAAAGCTCCTTTGAGTACATTCTTCACGTTCTGCTACTGGAATGGGTAGTCCAAACTGGATGATAACGAGTGTCAAAATAGAGGACTCACTTTGATTTTACTGGTACTTGCTAGCCAGAGGGTTTGGCGATTTCTTGATGCTATGGTCAGTCAAACTTGAATTTTGATTCTGATCAGGTGATCATTCATTCTGTTACTGGCAATCAGGGACGCCTGTTGCTTTTTAGATCTCGGGTAAGAGCGTGGCTTTTAGTTTTTAGCAAATTTTTAAGCTGTCATGCTATCATATTATTCCTATGTTGATTATGTTCCTTTGGTTATTTGTTTGGCCTATTCGTGTGTATGTTTGGCATGGAGGGGGTATATATGTGAGTGATTTTGACGGTTTGTAGTTAATTTTTCCTTTCTTTTTAGTCGCTAGACATGGTTAACTTCAGTAGTGTTTATTCATGTTTTTCTATTTTTTTCTCTTTCAACATATATCTTGTTCTTGTCTTTTTATTCAATCATAATGGTGGTTTGATTTTTTATTTCCTTCAGATGTCAAGATCGTGAAATTTAGAGAAGTTTTGCAGGCCACAACTCTTCAGATTTCCTCGTTGACAGTTTTGGCTCATGGTAGTCATTTAATTACTTATAAAGGTACCTCAATTTTTTTCTTTTTTAATTCTTTTTAGATGGAGTTGATTGAGTATTAGCACTTTTTTTTGCTCTCTAGTCTTTTATCACTTTGCGGATTAACTGTTATGCAGCCCTTTTGTTCATATTTTCAAAAGCTACTTACATGTCCTCTTTACCTTTTTTCTTTACTATACTGTATTTGGTGATTTAATTTATGTGTTGACTGTCTTATTCTACGATATAATGATTAGCAAATTGATTCATCTGTCAGCTTGTTGATTAGTTAAATATGGTAGCTGGCTTATTAAATATACAAGCAGGGCTTTACCTATTAAGCTACTAGATAAAGAATATATGTTATAGTTTTCTAGTTTCCCTCTATCAACATGCGCCTTCATTTATTTCTCCTTTTTTTAGCAATTAGAAGTTGACTATTTTTTATGGTTCTCCTAACTAAATTTTTAGTCATGATAGGTTTAATCTGCTGAATTTACTTTGAGATTATTGTAATATAAATTTTAATCAGGGACCCATATATTGTACTTCATCTAAATGTGAATACAATGGCTTTGATGCCCTTCTTGATCAATTTGTTAGAGCAAATCCTAATACAATTTTTTTTCTCACCTGTCACATCATGTTTCCTTCCCACTTGCCATGTTGTAATCTTTCTCATCCTTCAAGATGAGATTTTCATCCTTGGAAGTTGAAACCAATACGTATAAATTCATTATTTTTCATGTGAATAATAATAAGCTTCATGCATGCGCCAACCTTGTATTGCCTTGTTGAGTTTTAGCCACAAATACGTTTCCTCCAAAGATTCTTCAATGCCTATGCAGCCACATCCTCTTCCACATGAAGAATAACTGTTGACGTCTCGTGTGTCCTTTTGCCACTTTTATCTAAATCGAAAAAAATCACACCCTTGCTGGTTCATTTACCTGAGCATACATTTCTTGTGCCTCATCACCTAGTGATCACAGAAGCCACAGAATGAACCAATGTAGAACACTTGGAATGTATTACGTACATGTTGCATAATTTCCACTCCCAAATTTCACTCTTCCTTTCTCCCTTTAGAAATTCACAAATTATTTTTTGTGAATAACATACATAGCTCTACGTTTGGGCCAATGGTTACGTCAACAGCAGTCCTTATGCCCAATTTCCTCTAAAAGTCTAGTCACAGGGAGTGAATTAAATGCTAACGAAGATTGGATGAAGTGAAAACAGTTGAAACAAAGGAGACTTGAAATGCTACTTCAGAATCGTGGAAGATGACATGAAGAATTGCTCTTTAAGTGACCTATTGAAGATTCATTCATCTTTGGTACAGTTAATACAAATATCATTTGTCTTTGATTTTTGATCCAACTTTAAGGTAGCTCTTTTGTTATTGACATTTGATGTGGATGCTTGGAGATCCTTTTATCTCACTAGTGATTCAGTCAAGTTCAAACTTTTGCTCATGGCTCCGGGTTGTTATTAAGGAGGTGATTGAGCTGACCATCAAAGACTTTTGGTGCAAGTGATTGTGTCAAGGTCAAACTTTTGCTCATGGCTCCGGGTTGTTATTAGTGAGGTGATTGAGCTAAAAATCAAAGACTTTTGGTGCTATTGTTGCACATAGGATAATTTTTTGATTGTCAAGTAGGTATTTAAGATGCAATTGAGAAGTAACCGTTATCCAAAGTAATAGACCCACCAGGATCTTGAAGATGTTCATAGCTAATACAGGGTTTTTATGGATTGGGCCTACATGCATCAACACTAAAAATAAAATGAAAAAATTAGGTTATGAACCACATTATACACTTCTTGTGAATTGAAACACTTCCACATTCAGTTTATTCTTTTGTCCTGAAATATAGTAGACACAAAAAAAGGTGGCTTGCATTTTAAAGATATCAAGAGGAAAATAGAAGGGATAACTAAGGGCTTGTTTGGTATCAGTTCTTGTTTCTTTTTTTAATCTAGAAAGAATATGTTTGGGAATGTTTCTTTTTTATTTTTTATTTTAAAAATAACTCTAATTCGTTTAAAATACCCAAAATAATAAGTTGCTTTTATGATTTTCAAAATATAAACTTTCAACCACTAGACCATGTGCATCACACTTTCCAGTCTCGCATTTGCCCTTGTCCAACCCTACACTCGTTGCTGATAGCGTTTCTGCTTGTTTTACCATCATTAGTTGTGGCGCCAAATTCCTAACGCAGGACGTGGTTCTTCCCGAGTTTCCGCGGTATTCAGCTCCCTCGATTGCTGGAGTCCCATATGTACTAACTTTATTTTATTTATATTTTTATTTTCTTTCTTTATTTCTGGCAAGTTTAATTCCTTTGCTTCTTCCCTCTTGGCAAGTTTAATTTCTTTGCTTCTTCCCTCTTGGGTTCTCTCCGTATTCTCTATTTTCTAATTAGGTTCTTGCTATCAGGGACTCATATATGTTATATTCTGATTTTCTTGAACCTGGTTTTTAAGTTTATGAACTTTGAGATTTAGTTTTTTTTATTTTTTGCACTCTGTATTATTGTAGCCATTTTCTTTTGCAATTGGTGTGTCTGTAACTTGCTTAGGAATTGATGGTAGACCCCCCTTGCCATTCGCACCTCGCTGATTCCCCATTTGGTGTTGTTTTCAATTAGAGTTTTATCTCCGTCTGAATACCAGAAGTCAGGAATCCCAATATTTTTTATTATCCGTACTCGCAAGTATTCATGTAATAACCTACATATAAAATCACTTGTAACATTTCTTAAATAATAATTCCTATAACAAATATTCATCATAAATATTTCATAGATTATATGCTTGAATCATAGTAAATGAATAAATGTAAATAATTATTTTATAAATCTGATAAACATGTTTATTTTATATTTATTTACATTTATTCATTTATTATAAATCTGAATATTCGCTTATTGATTCTGAATATTCGCTCAATGACCACATTTAACGATGAGTGTCGCTTATTGAACATTTTTTTCTTCTCTCGAATCGCTTAACTGATTCTTTCAAAATCAAGTAAGTGATATTTTGTGTTAGGATAAAACTTCAATAACTTTCGTTGCATAAGGTATCAAACATTCATAAGATATTATTTTCCTAATAAAAATTAGATAAATTGAGTTCGTTGGCGATTGTTTAATGAACAAATATTTTTAAACTGACTATAACCTAAAGGAGGCATGGGGAAATTATATTTAAGTGAATCTATGACAAATTTAAAAATAATGCTATCATCTGCACTTCCTTCCCAACCAGTCATCTTGGAAGTGAAACACATACTGAAGTCATATATTACCTTTATATTTTGTGTAGGTGAGTGACAACGACTAATATATGTCATTTTGTTGATATTAGAAACACGAGTATTCACATGCGTTTCGTCAATCGCTCCGTTGTAATCCTGAATCATACAATAGTTTATTGATCTTAAAATCAATGTGAATTATTAATAGAAAAAAAGTAGTGTAATATATACTTTAAAGTGTGACATATATTGATAGTCATAGGATATCTCTGATGGCGTTGCTTGAAATGATGTTGATATGATTTGATAACTTTGGAGGACAAGCTAGACATTTAGATTAATTGAGAAATACCGACCGATTTAGATTAATTGAGAAATACCTACCGATTGTTACAGAGGAATGTAGAAATTGCTCGATTGTTTCCCAAAAATTTGTTATGTAACAAAATATTCAATGTTATAGCCAACATTTCTCTTGTTGTTGCCTGAAATGATCCATAGACATTGTTATAAGTTTCTAACCCTTGTAAACCATCTAAAAAAATAAAAAGCGACATACGAAACATGTTCTGAAATCTCCAGGGTGACCCATGAGTAATTCAACGACCCATTTCTTCCCAACAAGGTAGAGATCATACATGGAGTCTTGCAAATATAGGATTCATAGTGCTCATTCATCAAGCATATAGCTGTGACGGTGATTTTCGTACATTGATCTTTGTGATTAATACATAATTGCAAACATTAAAGAATTCAAATTCTGAGTAGAGTATCATACTCCATTTTGTATTAACTAAGCATAACTAAGCATCACCAAACTCATTAGACTTCTTTCAAATGTGATTTTCAATGTAGTTTATTCAAAGCACCAAACAAATGCACAACAAAACCTTCCTAACAAATCGAGAGAAGAAAATGAATGAAAACGTAGGGCTCAAATTTATAGTTCAACATTGGTGCCCTCATAGCCATTGGAGATGCGTCTTGGATCTAGGTAAGAAAATTTCTTTTTTCATTAAAGTCGCACATGTGTGGCAAACAAATTAAGGATATTTGAATAAACGTCATGAAAATGGCTCTAACGTTATGGCCAAGTAAGATGATGCTTTCAACCGTGTACGCTTATCGTTAATTGGTTGCATCATAGCCCCAAACTACTAGATCTATTGACATATTGCATAGTCATACAAAAAAATATTAAGAAATAGCTCACATGCTTCTATTTCATGCTAAGTGTGACATAGAAGAGCTGTATTCCAGCTCACATACAAGTGTGACATAAAAAAACCACATAACCAAAAGATATACTGTTATCACATCAAATTTGATTCATTTCATGTTCTGCGTTACAGTTCCTTCATTCAAACCAAATAAACCATCCAAATAGCTTGAAAAAAATGGAAACCAGACTTTCTACCTCACATGCATCTACTTCATATTTATAAACATAAACTGCTTTAGGGTACCTGTGTTGATAGAAAGATTCACCATTAATTATACGCACCAAAAGCCATCAAACTGAAATTAGCTTCAAGAATTCCAACCACAAAAATCACTGAAATAGGGAAATCAAAAACTAAAAAAAAGAAAAAGAAAAAATGAAACCTTCATCAAGCATTCAAAGAATGATAATTCTGCATTTCTGCCCATCGATCAACTTTCAGATGATTCATATGAAACACAAGTAAAATATTACTGAATCATAAGATAGAAGACATGATCGTACAAATCAAACTCACCTAAAAGTCAACACAAAACTAGAAATTAGAAAGGGAGATGAGCCTTTATATCAAAACAGGTGGCAAAGGCGAACACAACCTCCATTGCCAAGAGAAGACAATAAAACTGAAGAAGAGCTCAAGCTAGGAACGAAGGAGCAAGAAAAATGAAGGGCCTAGGGATAATTAGGGTTGAAAACATTGAATGAAGCCACGAGCCGCTCGATGGAAGGTGATTTTGCAAAACGGAGTTTTTAATTCTTGCTTATCTAGAAAACTGAGTTTGGGAGGTATTGTTCAAACCGCGCTGCACCCAAAACGATGCCCCAAACACACCCTTAGTATTGGGAATGGAATAGGGAATCATGTAAGTGCCCATTGGAACTGTCCATTAATAAGATTTAAAAGATAAATTTAGGAACCTTTAATTTATAGAGAATATTTGTGATCTAGCAATCTCTAAGAAATATATGTTATTTCTTTTAAAACCTCGTTTTGTTAAGAAGTATTGACTTGGGAGCTTTGGTGGATGGATCACTAATATAGGAGTTATTTTTTGTGATTGGTTCAAAGTATTTTTTGACATTGTGGGGTTTTGGGAATAAATTTTGGTCTGAAATTCAGTGTGGATCATGGAGTTGAATTGTGTATGCTTTTGTTATGCTTTGAAATTTTTTCTCTTAAGAAAATTTAAGTGAGACGGGTTTGTTGATGCAGAAAATAAATCATCTAGCTCTGAAGATTTTTTTTTTTAACTCTAGATGGTCCTCACATTGTTATGGGCTAAAGCAAAAGGTTGGGAAGATTTATAGGCCTGATTGGGATGGGAACTACACGTGTTTGATTAGATGACAAATTTCAAATTGAAACTCATTTGAAAGCTTTTTTAGTGAATTGGAAAGGAATTAATTTTTTAAGTTAATTAGAGTTTGTCGTAGATGATTGCGTGAAAGCCAGGCACTAATACCATTCTTTAAAGTGTTTTTGGAACTTAAAGTGGGCCTTTTGGTGGACGCACAACACATTATTTGAACTTTTACCTTATGGGATTGTTTTTTAGAATATCAACCAATCATCCCCCTCAAATTTAATTCCTGGAAGTGATTGATTAGATGAGAAATTGACAACATAAACTTTCTTTTCTCTCATGAGTTTGTTGATTTATAATTAGTTATATTCTTGGTTGGTTACTAGAAACATAAAGTTGGTGTTAGATGTTTTGAGAGAATGACATAACATGTTTCGATCAGTTTTGATCATGACCCATCTTTAATTTGTACTTAAAAGCTTTTTTGTGGCATGCATTTTATATGTATAAGATATTTTTGTTTATTTTCATATGATGTAACACTTCTAATTATATTTTCCAAGTAGTAGTTTTCTTGTTTAGAAAGCGGTATATGAGTTTTTTTTTTCTTAGCAACCAAGCTTTTTCCATTGAGGTTTTGGAATAAGCTTCTACTAGGAGAATTATTTGTTGCCTTTGGTTTTCTATCCAGATACATGATAGAGGAAGGTGAGAACTTTTGTGATTTTCCTTTATTGTTGGCTCTTTTTTTTTTTAGGAAAAATTTCAATCCATTATTTCATTGTTAATTTTCTTTTCATTTGAGGTTGATTTTGGAGATTGCCTGCTTCTTAACCAATAAATTCTCTATTGTGGTTGCTACTGCTCTTTTGTAAAAGAATCTTTCATATATGTTTGTAACTCTAGTTGATTGAAGAATGAATTTCCTTTGTGGCGAAGGTCCCATTGGCTTTGAGTGGGGATATAATACCTTGATGGAGCCTAAAATCTTTGATGCCATCATGTGAATGAATTTTATAGCCTTCTTTTATGCTAAAAATAAATGGGAAGTTATACATGAATTGTAGAGTTTATATTTTGTCAATTTGGATAGTTTGGTGATATCGTTTTAGGGCTCCTAAAAGATATTTGGGAAGTGGATTTCGTGAGGAGGTGGTGGTGGAATAGCAAGGGAAGGCTAATATATGTGGTCAACGGTGTTTTGAAGGGATTGTGGGGATAAATATGTTTTTGGACAACAAATTTGACGTCGTCAGCGACTGTCCTGATTGAAATCAAGCTGGATGGTGAAACAGTGAGATATGCGTGGTGAGGAGGTTTCACCACTTGTTCCTAAGCAAGACACTTATACACCATTTGCAAAAGAAAGATGATACAACACTCCAAAAAGCAAAATTCGGAGAAATGTCCCTCAATCCAAAAAAAAATTAGAAAAACTACATATCCGAACATACCAACACACATATATAAGTCCTAATTGGAAATAGGTTAATTACAAACTAGGAAAATAAGAAAGATCTATAAAGGAAAGAAGCAAGGAAGAAAAATTGCTAAAAAAAGAAAAAAATAAAAATAAAAATAAATCTAGGTAATTCCTTGAGTGAATCGCAATTGTCGGTCATTAACGATCCAATAGAACCCGTAGATTGTGAAACCTCACGAAGACGGGATCGCGAAATCTCTTTACGCTCGTGCATCATTTGTCTTACTGATAAGCTAAACCAAATGGCTTCAGTTCTAAAATTAAAAAAATTAAACTATCGAAATTATTATCAAATTTAATTAAATCAGAGTGAATTTTAACTGAATTGGTTCAGTTTTGTCTTTGGATGAACCAAGTTGTAATACACTTTAACAATGAGTTTAATTAAATTTAGCTTAAATAATAGTTATTTAAAAGAATATCAATTAATATTTGTTAAAAATATATAGCTTTGTCTTGTGGAATATATAATATCCTTTTTGATATGTATGCCACTTATTTATTTACATGATTTTGTTGATTTAATATTTGAAGAGTTGAATTTGATCAGTTGTAGTTTGATTTATTTTACTAAAACAACAATCAAACCAATAGCCAAAATCTAATAAAAGGCCAAATTATAAAAATAACATAATTGATACTGTTAGAAGTTATATTAGGAAAAAA
>NEWO01000151.1:1324530-1350493 GCA_003013225.1 Phalaenopsis aphrodite | reverse complement strand
CTTGATCTGACTCAGATTGGACTAATTTTTATATCATTGGTTTCGTCTCATCGAGCCGATCAATTTAACTATAAATTTACTGAAATCAAAGCTCTGAATTAATTCTTATCAAGATTTGAATATTTCTTGCTCAAAATATTGCCTAAAGAATCGTGTCGGATGATGAAAATTTATTGGTGGTGTATCACTGACATATATATGTTAACTTAAAATTTAAGTGTCAGATATGTAAATAAATAGGAATTAAGTGGCATGCATGCAAATCTTTCACATATTTATCAAAATTTTTCATTATACGATACAACATTAACAACAAAGCCAGTAATACATTAGTCAAAACAAACCAAAAATATCAACCAAAAGTTTGTGACTCAATAAAATTTCTTCTAATAGTTAGCCATACTATTTTTAAAATAAAAATAAAAACCCATAAAATTATATCAATTTTCTATTTTCACATTAAATATCTAATATTTTTTTATTGAAAAAAAAAGCTTAATATAAAACTGACAAAATTACAATAATATCCTACAAATCCAAAAACATTTACCCTCCAGTTTCCAACGCAATATGGCACATTGAAAATGGCCGTAGCAGAAGCAAACCTACTCTAAAGATACAAGCCTCTGTCAAATGAAAATTGTGAAAATTATATATTTAACAAAAAAAAAGGGGACATTTGCATACATACCACACAATTCCTATGCATTTACATATCTAAAACCTAAACTTTCATATTTACGCACAACATCCAAATCTTTTTAACATCACATAAAAAATATCATTATTACAAATTACTTAACGAAAAAAATATTACAACAAGACGGATTACAATAGTTAAGAATATTCTGCCGTGTTACAGGAATATTTCATCTATGTTTTTTTTTAAAAAAATGAAATGTTATTCAAGTATTATATGATATTATTCGATTGTTTTGCGATGTTATTTGAATATTCTCCCGGGTTAATTTTGTGTTATTTCAATTTCAACTATGTTATTGAAATAACACAACCCCAAATCAAGTAACGCGAGTGAATATTCCAGGAACACTTCAGCTCCAAAGCAAGTAACGCAGAAGAATATTTCAATAACATCATATAATACTCCAATAACACTTTATTTTTTTACAAATAACGCAGACAAAATTTTCCTGTAACACAGCTGAATATTCCTAACTATTGCAATCCGAACACAGCTCTACGTTCGGAGTCTTGATGTAATATTTTTCCTTAACTTAAAAAAAAAAATGAAATATACCTTTCATGCACAAAGTGTTATTAATATAAATGGACATTTACCTATTTACCTACCACTCAATCCCTATACATATATAGCACCTAAATTTTGCATTTAATATTTCACAACACATTACAAAATGTCAATATTTTAACTTTCAAAAAGTACATATATGCAAAAATTAAAATTTAGGGGTTAGATAATGTAAATACCAAGAAATTAAGTGATATGTATATACATCTTCCAAGAGAGAGAGAGAGAGAGAGAGAGAGAGAGAAGGTTCAAGGCACAATATGATAAATATTTAACCAAAATAAGTTTTAAAAACATTAGATTTTTGGTTTAAATTTAGAATAATATATGCTTAAGCAATCAAAATTTATATTGTATTCAGCTGACAATAAATTCAATTTATAAATTAAATTCTAAGAAGAAGAAGAATCTGACTCCTTATTCTTCGAATGGCTTGTTGATCTCACTTGCGACCCTCCAGCTTTTTCTGCTCTTTAGCTGGGAAAATATAAACGTGGAATAAAAAACCACATCAGAAATATGAATAAACTGGACATAAATGTAAAGAACAAGAGAGTGGATTCAAAATGTTGCAAGAGATTGAAAATCAATGGTTTTGGGCTGATTTGATTAGTGCAACAGAGGCAAAATGTTAAATTATTACTAAAACAAAGGTAATAAAAAGGATAATTATATACAAAACACTAAAAATATTGTTATCTATTAAATTAGCACTCTGTGATGTTTTTGAACAAAGCCGATGCATTTATGCATTTGCCACTATCAAAACCATTGAGAATTTGATAGAAACGAAAAATATGGGTTTGGGTTTAATTGTAACTATGGGTGATCAAATTATTAAAAGGTGTAAACGTTTTTGATATCTCGGGTCTATTGTTCAAAGTGATGGTGATCTAGATGAGGATGTTATTCGTATAATTCACGTTGGTTGGTTGATGTGGAGGAATGCATAGGGCCTATTGTGTGATAGAAAAGTACTGCTAAGACTGAAAGGAAAATTTTAGAGGATAGGGATAAAACCTGTAATGCTCTATGGCACTGAATCTTGGCTTTTAAAAGAGAAGCCTAAAATAAAGTTAAGTGTTGCCGAGATGAGAATGCTTAGGTGGACGGGTGGCTTGACACTTTAAGAGACAATATGCAAAATGAATATCTGCGATAGGGTTGGTGTAGTTCAATGGCGAACAAGATTAGAAAGAATCGTCTTAGATGGTTTGGTCACATTAAACGTCGACCATTTGATGATCCGGTTAGGAGAGTAGATGTTTTAGATTCAACTTATGTTAAGAAAGACAGAGATAAACCTAAAAAGATTTGAGCGTGTTATATAAAGAATGGTCTTTATTTAATAGAATTAAAGGAAAATATGACACTCGATAGGACGCAATGGAGAAAAAGTATTCATGCAGCCGACCTCACTTAGTGGGATAAAGGCTTATTGTTGTTGTTTAATTGTTAATTTTGATATTTGAGTGAGAATTTGAAGAATGGATGAAAAATGATGCAACATTTTCAAATAGCAATGTTTCAAGTGCTATGTATGTAATTGCTCCTAAAAAAATGATGATTCCTATAAATTATGGTCGACAATTGAATTAATTTCTTCATGGATTGAGCTATTATGGAGAATTACATACACAACACTGAAAAATATTGCTATTTAACTGACATTCAGGCAATTTTTTGAACCGAAACAATACATTTACACTTGCCACAATCAAGTCATTGAGAAATTGATAATAGTGAAAAATATAATTTAGAGCTTTATGGTGAATTTTGATATTTAAGTAAGAACTTAAAAAATAGATGAAAGGGGGTGCCGGATTTGTGAATAATAATATTTCGAGTGATATGTGTGAAATTGCTCCTTAACATTTTGATTTAATAATTTTTTAAGTACATAAAAATGAAAAGATGATCAGGAAGTTTAGAAGCCCTATAAAAATCTAATTTTATCTTTATACATCATCAATAAGAATTATAAGACAGTTCTATGACAACATGAAATGTATTTGGTTTCGAACAATCAGCCAGAAAATCTAAACTGCTAGAGCTTATGAAGTTTAAAAGGTTGAGCTTAGCCCAAAAATTAGATCCATCTCATTCTCGGTATAATAAAGGGAACTCTAATAAGCTTGCTGCCAGACAAATGTTTAAATAAAAACAAGAATTTATTAGAATGGGTAGATGTATAAGAAACCAACATTATTCCTAAATCCAGAGATCCCTTTAAATATCCTTTATGCGAAATAAGAATTTCAAACAGAAATGGCATGTAATATTTAAATTAGAAATTTCCAGAATTAAATTCAGAACAGTCTAAACTCATACTTCGACAAAAATATACTCGAAAAAAGCGTGTCAACGATAATGACAAAAAAATTTAATCCGAGTCTAAATGAGCACAAAATCAAACACTTGAAGTGAATTTAAAAATTTCATGACGCTATTTAAAGAACAAAATGATCATTAAATCTCATGCACTTCTCAATATGTAAGGCTCGACAAGAGGCATCCAACGAGTTCAAGATTATTTAATTCTAAAGTTATTGAGATCCTTATATGTTAGAGAAATGATTCATGATTAAAGAAACCAACATAATATTTTGATAGAGGGGATAGGCTAAAATTATAAAATGTCACCCGAAAGAAATTATAAAAGACGGCGCCATATTTTTATAAAAAATGATATGGATATAAAGAGATTATAAATCTGAAGAACTTAAAAGCCCAGTCCAACAATCAATCAATGAACCATCATTACTCGACTACCACTGTCAAATTATCATTACTCAACTGTCTTCGCCTGACCTACATGGCACTTCTATTGTCACACTAGCACCATGACACATCCACCATGTATGACCGCCATCACTCGACAACCATAGTTCATTTAATGTTGCACAACTATGTTAGTTTAAGAGCAATCATACGAACAACAACGTCCAATGCTAACCGATCGCGATTCCCAACTGACATCACTCAACTACAATAATCACCCTTCAATACACCTTGGTATTCTCCACTGCATTCACATAAGGTCAAGTTTATATTCCATACCATATAAACTAGTCTTCTCCATTTGAATGGACGAACGAGCCTCTAAAATTTCAATTACAAAGTAAACTATTCCAATTAGGCTAGACCTTGTGATTTTTTTTCCCTTTCAAAATTTTCATATAAAAACTCTAATATCTCTTCCGAATAGTTTATTTCATATGCGGGATCTTCATACAAATCTAAGACGTAAAACTCATTCTACTATCATGCATATTTTAATATGCAATAGATCAACACCGTCGATGGGAACAAATCATGGAGTAGAAGAACAAATGCATAAGACAATCATAGAGTAGACGAACAAATTATTATCAATAAGGCTACCAACTCTCATCCCAAGTAGAGTAAGAACAATCAAGAAAATGCTGCCCAAGTATCCCAACAAAGAAAATAAGAACTTCAGAGAACATAGGATCTACCATAAACAATGTACATATAGACAGCAGAAGTATATGCCACTAAATATAACTGATCCCAATGTTGCAATGGTCATTTAAATACTGAGTACTAGGTGGCCTAATCCAGTAAAACCACATACTAGAAATTAGGAGCAAATTAAACATACTTTTTTGCATAAAATTTAAATGATAAAAATCATTAAATTTAAGACCTTGATTACTTTTTAAATATTAATGTTTTAAAAAATATTTAAATTACTATTTATAATTGGAAAAATATATTTTAATATATTTTTTTATTTATTTAATTTCAATAATAAATAAATAACCCAAACTGAACTTCTAAACTATTTACAATGAATTGCATTTGTTTTATCGTTGTTTTGAAAGCATAAAATCAAATATATTTTTTATTTCAAAGATTAGCCTAAACAAAAGTTAAAAAATAAAAAAAGATAACCAAATGGCCCCTTAATATCGCAAAGGGACTATGCAAAACGACAAGTAAAACAATCATAAAAATAATTACTTACCAGCCTTCTCCTCTTCGCGCTTCTTGGCAGCTTCTTCACGTTGCTGTCGAATCATGGCCAGTCGATCTGAAAAAAGTGAACTGAAGTTAAATGATGGATTAAAAAATAGGGGCATTTACATGCATACCACCCAAGTCCTATAATTTACCTATCTAACACCAAAATTTAACTTTTTACATTTCTTTTTTCTCCATTGTGTCCTATTAAATGTCATAATCTTTTTACATTTACATCACCCAAATATTTCATCTCATTATTATAAGTCTTCAAAAGTGAAATACGCTTTTTTCACGCATAAGTAAGATGTCATATATGTAAAAGTTGAAGTTTAGGCTGAGATTTGTAAATACATAGGAATTTAGCGGTATGTGTGTACACTTAAAAATGACCTGCATGAATTTCGAGACAATCTAAATGTTCAAATAAAAAACACTATAAAGACTTGTAACTTTCCTATTAAAGTGAGATATTAATAAAAAAACCATAAAAACATNAAAAACACTATAAAGACTTGTAACTTTCCTATTAAAGTGAGATATTAATAAAAAAACCATAAAAACATGTAACTTCCTATTAAAGTGAGACATTAGTAAAAAGACCATAATAACATGTAACTCTCCCAATAAAGTAGGGGCAAACAGGTAATTTTAGACTTGTTCCCTCTTTCTCACATAAATAATGAGTCCATAGCATATAAAAAGGGGGTTCTTCTCCCTCGACTTTTCTCATGTAAGGAGAGCATCTCCCCTTCTCAATGTAATCGTTATTTTTGATATATAAAGGGGCCCAAGAGCCCAGGAACTTCTCAGTTCGCTTTTACGGGACAAGTTTATGCGTGTTATTTTATTTATTTTCCCTTCTTTTTCTCTTTATTTTTTTCCCTCAAGGTCCCTACCGCTCCGATCCTTGGATATGCCTCGCAAGACATATTTGAATTCAACATCTTAAAAGATGTGGTGAGTGTAGAACATGCTACCAACAAGAAGAAAAACAACAACAACGAGGAAAAATATCTCAGAGACACTCGTAACAGAAAGCAAGTTAAGGAGTTCATGCAACAACAGATCCGGAGCTAGAAACATCGTTTCAGTCGTCTTCCTAGAGGTTTGGCTAGGAGGAGAGTACCGCAAAACGAATGTTGACTCCCAACAGTTGAAACAAGCTGGTCAACCACCATTTGGTTAATTCCAAGCAGCTGACACATCATCTAGCAAAAAAAGTGGAGTGTTACTTCACAACGTATCTTGTGTTTTGACACAAATTTCTTTAGCATTGTTCCAAGTTCAACTGACACTCAGGGAACTTGATTTTGAGTGAGCAAACAAAACTTTAACAAAAAAATCCCTTTGGGGCGAGCAAACAAAGATTCCCCTCCGGGGAGACAACAAAAGAATCCGCTCTGAAGTGAGCAAATAAAAAACTCTCCTTCGAGGCTAGTAAAAAAAAATCTCTGGGGCTAGCAAACAAAAGACCACTCCAAGGAAAAAACCAAAAAGCTCTCCTTCGGGGTGAGTAAGAGAAAAAAAATTCACTCCGAAGCGAGCAACAAAAGACTCTTCCTAGGGCGAGCAAATGAAAATCCACGGGATGAGCGAGCAACAGACAGTCCGACCTAGAAAATGAAATGGGTGAAGACTAAGACTTGAGTTGGTTGATATCACGACTAACAATTTCTCTAAGGGTCACCAATCAATATAGACAACCAAATCAACATAAGCGAATACCAAAACACAACACAAACCAAAGAATCAATTCAGAGAAAAATGCTTAAAAGTGACGGGGTAGCGCAAAAGAGACCACAACATGGTACAGAAAGCGCCCAAACAGGGAGCATCATCAATGATTCATGTAATCATGTTTTTTTCCTCTAAAAATTTTCTTGTTTTATCGCAGCTATCGATATCAAGGAGCAACAAAATTGAAAAACTTAATATGTACACCTAAAAATGATTTGCACAAATCTCGAGACAATCTAACGGTCCAGATAAAAAGATAGATGACGAAAAATATGCCAAAAATCATTTATGACTAGAAAATCATCATAAAGACCTATAACAATCATGTTAGAACAAGACATTAATAAAAAGGCCATAATAATATGTAACTTTCCTATTAAAGTAAGGGCAATAATATAATTTTAGACTTGGTCACTTTTTCTCCTATAATTAAGGAGCCCATAACATGTAGAAAGGGAACTTTTCTCCTTAGTTTTTCTCATGTAGGGAGAAGTCTCTCTCATTCTCCATGTAATCACTATTTTTGATATATAAAAATGAACAAAGAGCACGAGAACATCCCAATACGACCCTACGGAATAAGTTTATACGTGTTATTTCATTCATTTTCCCTTCTCTACCTCTTTCTTTTTCTCTCTCAAAGTCCTTACCGCTTCGATCATTGGGCATGACTCACAGGATAAATTTGGATACTACATATGAAAATTTCCCTTAAACACATAAATCTCCTCAGTTAATTTTATGCATGGTAAATATTGTCGCTTCTCCCATCCTGCTTTGATTAAATGGCGCTTGGGCAGCTCCACGATATGGAAGAGGTTACTTTATATCAGAGACTGGGCGAAGAATTTCATTTATTGGGAGGTGGGTGGTGGAAATATTTCATTCTGACATGATTGTTGGTCCCATGTGTTGCTTGAGATGAGGGATTTGAGGTATTCTACTCTCAAGGTTTCGGATACTTGGGTTGATGGCCACTGGAATTTGCCTCTCCTCACAAGCATTCTAGGAATTGAAGGAGCTTCTTTCATTTCCACTATTCCCTTTGATCCTCATACGCAAGATACACCTATTTTTAAAATTCCTATGAATGCCTCCATTACTAAATCCTTATACGCCTCTTTACACACCTTTCATAAACTTCCTTGGGGTGAGGGGGTGTGGAGTTGGGCCCTTACTCCCTCTATGTCTTTCTTGGCATGACGTATCTTTCATTCACTTATACCTTGTGATGATATTTTAAAGATGAAAGGATTGAGAATTGCTTCTAGATGTTGCTTATGCAATTTGGCGGAGGAGACTATAGAGCATATCTTCTTTCTTTGTCCTTTCTCAATTTTGCTTTGGAGGAAGGCATGTCTATGGTTTGGTACTATTTTCACTCCTGAAAGGAACCTTTGGCTCACCTCTACGCTATGCAATCCGAAGAATAAGCAGAAACATTTTTTTTGCAAATCTATCCTTATATCATATGTTGGTTTATTTGGATGACTCGCAATGACATTATTCATGAAGGTAAGACCATTCAGAATACGATGGTCTTTACTAATATTATTGCTTATATTAATAAGCTCTGGAGATTGGGACATTCTAAAAATAACTTCTTTTCGGACATCAATTATTTTAGCTCTTTGCGGCATTCGAGCATGGATGAGAGGAGGCTTCCTCATACACCCATTTTGGTTAGATGGCGCCCACTTCCTAGAGGGTGGATTAAATTTAACACGGATGGTAGTTGGAAAACCAACAATTCTGGCAATGGGGGCATTGCTAGAGACTACGCGGGGAACTGTATTATTTTCTTTTCTACTCCTTCCTTTGCTGATACGCCCCTGGAAGCTGGGCTCGAGCCATCTTAACGGTTGTTATAATGGCTCAAAATCTCAGTTGGCACTTTATTATTTTCGAATGTGACAATCGTATCATATTTGATATTTTGGCTAATGGTGCTGACGTATTACATCATATTTGAATGTGACAATCGTATCATATTTGAATGTGACAATCGCATCATATTTGATGTATTACATTAAGAGGATCAAATGTTTGATCTCCAATATGAATGTCAGGTGGAGTTTCAATTTCAGGGAAGAGAATCAATTCGCTAATTGACTTGCCAATTTAGGGAATTCATCTGCTATTTGCAGGGTGGGAACTAATCCCCCCCCCCCCTCATTACGTACTTTGCTTGTGGGAGATAACTTGGATGCCCCTTATATTCGTCGGGATGTTTTCAATTGAGATAGTTACTTTGGGAGGCACATGGCTTCTTAAGTTGTATTGCGAGATGTGCTTATGGGGGGAGTAGCAATATTTGCTTATTCACTCTTTGCTGGATGATTTTCTAATTCTTTCGTGGAGGCCCAGGGCTCCACTGATTGATTCGAGAATACCTAATTGGGAGGCCCATGGCTCCCTTTTTGGACTCCGATGTAAATGTGTTGATTACCCCCTTTGCTTTGATTATTTTCTGTTATAAGGTTGGAGGTCTATTCACTATAGCTTTGTAAGAAATTTGGATTGGGGGGCCTGCTGTTCTTGGGAGCATCATATTCTTATTTTTACTTTATATGTTGGATGGTATCATAAGATTTGCATGGAGGCCCATGGCTCCATTGATATCCCTGAGAAGTTGCATATGGGAGGCCTATGGCTCCTTATTTTAGTTGTGGTTAATACATTGAGTCGAAGGTTGGAATGGGGCGGTTTCTCCCCTCTGCTCCTGCCCTTTCTGTTCTCCGAGAATGGAATTGATATATTTCACGTGGAAAATTTTGTGCTCCATAACCCGTGGTTTCCCCTTTGTTTTGGTCTGGATTTGGGTCTCTCGGTTGGGGGGATTCTCCCCTTGGGTTATTGCTCTTTTCTCTTTTACTTCGTTCCTTATATGTTTGTTATTGTCATAGTTTTTGAGATGCAGGTTTTGGTTCTTCTGGGAGCTGCTCTTTCGAGTTTTTTCCAGCATTTTGGACGCCTTCTTCTGGCTTGCTACTTGCATTTTTTTATTGTCTCCTTTATACATGTTCAAATGGGTATACTAAACTATTTGGATATACATTTTGAGTGGATATATGTAATTTTGATATACCGTCTCTATCTTTTATATAATTTTTGCTTTTTTGGTGGAGTTATAATGTGGAAGGAGGAACCCTTAGGATCGTGGTAATTGTTGTATTTTTCTTTTTTGTAGTGGGGATCCTCATTTCCTCAATTATTTTGTAGCCGCCTTTTAATATTAACGCGTAAGGAGCCATGAGTTGTTCTTTAATATATATATATATATATACGAAAAATATAGAAAGAATACTATATTGATGTCACATGAGCATAAGTCTCATTGCCTCTAAAGGACTCAAAAGTTATGTACTGCTATTTATGTTACTGCTATTTTATAATTGTTAGGATTTTCCTTCTTGCACTTAAGATTACTTCGAACAAGATTCAACGGTGTAGTATACTAGAACTTTAGCTATTATGACGACACTTATCATCATGGGATTGATACATGAACTTTTTATCTGTATATTACTTGATTGACATGTACCTTTGAATAATTTACCGATTACTTCGCAGCAATTTCGAGCATCATATATCTTTCTAGAAATACTAATGTTATGGATTATTTAAATGTAAAAAATGAATGAAAAAAATATATAAATGATATGAGTTATATAGATTGTTTGTACATACATATTTGGTTATGATGAAGTTCGCCTCTTTGCAGTATTGATGCGGAAACATTAATGCACTCGTTCATATAATTGAAAAAGCATATTCATATTAATGTACCTAAATTAATACAATTTTAGACCGCGCTCCTGTGAAAGATAATACATATATAAAATGATATAGACATGTTATTAATATAATAAAACACATTGAATGTTATGAAATATCATGGTCGATCATATACATAAATTATCAAAATGTTTTTATACATATTTATTAAAAGTTTAATTGTTATACATATTGTTTCATTTTTGTTACATTATAGTCGTTTAAGTATAGATATACTTGCTGACATTTATAGATCACTATTGCTTTAAATTAACATTATATATTTAATCATTTCATTAAAAGATGAACAATAAAAAAAATTTGTATATAAGATGTGAACGATCTGAGCTAAGATAAAAAATAAATTATATTATTTTAATTGATTTCTTTAGTGGTTCTTAATTTCATTGTATTTGGATTATAAACTAAATAATAATTTTACTATCCGCGCGTCTGCACCCACCTTGATTAAATCTAATCCTCGAGTTCGGTCGTGGCATTATATAAATTTACATTATGACAATATAATTATATTATGTTACAAAATCCAACTATTCAAACTCATCCAATTGACGAGCAAAGGAATAAAGAATATTCAATTGTTGCCCTTCAATTGGGAACATAATTATAGAAATAGATGTGCAAAAATAAAATAAAGAGGCCTTTACATACATAGCACACAATTCTTATGTATTTACACATCTCACAAATTGTAATAGTTAAAATTAAAATAAATAAATAAATAAACAAAACAAAAAATCAAATGACACAGATAACCGTCTCTAAGTTTATCTTAAGAGTCGTAAGTCCCATTTTCAAATACTAATCAAAGCAAAGAAAAAAAACTAGAGAGGCAAGAGCATAAGTGCTCGTGTATGGACGAGAATTTAAGGGTTTCGTGAGAAGAGGAAGGAGGAAGGAGAAGAAAAAGAAGAGATAGGAAATGGAGCCAGCGAAGCTCGCACACGTAGTTTATGGCAAGTGCTCGTGAACTGAAGAAGATGCCACCAAGGAGTTCCCACACAAGAAGGAAGTGGAAGGAGACGAGAAACCACCACGTGTGAGAGAACCTACTAAAAGGGATTCTTCTGTGGGTGCTTGCATGAGAAGTCAACATCACCGCTTGTTGTGGGTTAGCATGAGATTGACAAAGCTAGCATCGTGCATGAAGGAGAAGACGTGTCGACGTGACATGCAGGACGGGCACGGCTGCACCACTTGTGGGAAGAAGTGAGCGGCTTGTGCATCTTGTAGGAATAAGAGGAAGCCTCACATTTTGTCCAACTAGGAGCGCCTCTGCGCAGGAGGCATCTCAATAGAAGAAGCATAGAGACACTAAGGGTCCGTTGGGGGCAACTTATAAGTGTGGGCGGCGTTTTCAAAATGTTGCCGTACCATTTGTTTTGCGTGTTTCGTCAGCTTATCTGAAACTGCGTTTGGGTTTTACACTAAACGCAGGCCGCGGGTCGACCCCTGCGGCCGGCCCGTGGGCCACGTTTCAGGATAACCAGCTTATCCTAAAACGCACAAGCTGCCCCAAACGAACCCTAAGTGCGAGTTCAAACAAAGGAGAGGAAGCTTGATGCTTATAGGTAAGTGTTAAAGTGTGTTTTTAAGGATTATTTTTTATATATTAATTGATTTGAAATTAAGTACTTAGGATTATGTTAATAAAAATTAGATATCAAATAAAGCTTTTTGGATTGAAGTGAGGAATTGACGGCAGGGAAGGAGGTAAAGTTTAATTTTTTTATTTATATAAGTTATTTTAATTAATAGTTATTAAATTGACATTAACAATATGAATGCAAAATCTTAGATTGAGAAACTTATGATGCAAAAGGGATTGTATTTTAGATTGTGGAGTTCAAATAAGAGAAAGAAGTGGTCAGAGGTATGTTTATGGTTTTATCAAAAGTTACAAGTAAATGCTTAAATTAATGTATACTTTGAAAATACTTTAGATCTTAATTAAATAAAAATAATTTGTAGAGAATCACCAAGATGATTAAGTGAAAAAATAAGCACATAAAGAGGCTTCCTATAAGCCAACGTGAGTAATTATATTTCTAAATTTCAGTAATTTTTATTATTCAAATTGTATAATAAATTTCATTCTTGCTCTAGTTTAATTAGATTTAGATTACAATAGATTATTCATATTGTTAGATAAGAAATGTATACAAGATAAATAGTTGCACATTAGAGAAAGAATGCATGTTACCACTGTTGCATAAATAGTTGTATATTAATTTTCCAAGAAAAACATCGAATTATTACATGATATTTAGAAGTATGCATGTAAAAAATCTTACATCAAAGAAATGCATAATAATTTATCCATAAATTTATTATATTATTGTATTTCATTTTCATTCTAAAAAAAGTGCTTTCATTTATTATTAAATGAATGATAATGTATGTTATGAAGAATGAAATAGTGTATCTATGAATATCTGTATATGTATGCTAAGAAGAATTCACCCCCTTATGATACAGACAGGGGACGTTAGTGGAACCGCAAATATAGATGTTATCCTACCACCCCAGACAATTGTGATGTTTAGATCACTAACCACTGTGCGGACATGAGAATATCAACTAGAGGCGAGCAGACATATTTTCAACTCAGACAATTGTGTAAATTAGATCACAAACCGTTGTACCGATGGAATAATATTAACCAAGGATGTGTTGAGTTATGTTTTGACGGTGCTCCTAAGACATGTGACTTTTAAAAGTATAAAATAAAAGTGAAGTTAAAGTTAATCATATAGAAGGTTACGTTATTTCTATTAAATAAATGACATGAATACATACATTAGATTATTATAAGTTTTTTATAGAAATATGAAATACTATTATGCATATTATTTTCTTTTCACTAAATTGCTGTAGTTTAAAAATCTGATTGCTTATGCATTATCTTTAGATAACTCATTTTTGTTGCTTTAACATATTTCAGGATTTAAGTTTTTTAATAAGATGAATAAAAAAGGAGATAATGTGTACACGAGGCAAAAACAACAACCGAAAAGATATAACTTTTGTTTGTTAATTAAATTACTTTTTTTAGTTCTTTTTTATGAATACTTGAACATTAAACTATTAGTGATAGAAATAGAATAACATAAAATTTATTTCCACCATCCGATCGTCTATTCCATTCTTGGTTAATTCTAAGCCCTGGGCTGGGTCGTGCCAAAAGTGATTTGAGAGAAAAAGTTTAAATTAACTAATATGAATTTTAATGAAAGAGCCAATAGAATGATTGAATTAAGTTATAAATAATATACATTAAAATTTCAACAGAGTTAATTAAATTATTTTATTGTTATTTCAGAATTATGGATGATTAGAAGAAACAAGGTCAGGAATGATAATGTTCAATTTGATAGACCTTGATATGTCACAATCAGTGTTGATGCATTTTTGATATGATGAATGTTGTGACTCAGTTGATTAAGAATTCTTAATCTCAAGTTAGTAGCAATGGAGGGGCACTGATTGACAAGTATTTGAACCACTTTTAAGATATGAGAACACACATCTTTTCTAGAAAAAGTCCAATGGATGTTGATAACCGGCTATTGAGAGTGGAGAACATTATAAATGAATTGTCACATCCACCAAAGAGGAGAGTTACACTTGTCATATTTGCTTTTGATGGAGAAGCTGAGAGATAATGACAAGGTCAATTATAGGAGAAATTTGGCAATTGACCTAGCCCCTTGGTACAATAGGACGAGTACGTGAGAACCTTCAGAGATTGGTTTTTATCATAGCCAGTCAGTAAAAAGATGGAGGAAAATTTTATTAGGTTGGTGTAGAGAGATCGATCGGTTATGCAGTAAGAAAAGGAGTTTACTATGTTATTGAGATATGCACCGCAACTCGTTCCAAACACATAAGAGAAATGTCTCAGATGGATTGAATGTAGTGTCATTTGGGATGAAGACTATTTAGTGCTAGTGGAGAGGGCTAGGCGGGTGGAGATTTACTTTTAACAGACTCAGGCTCGTAAGAATATACACAAGAGGAAGAGTTTAAATGAATTGTCACCAATAGTTCTTTCTCGAGAGTCAAATTAAAAAAAGATAAAGTACTACACTGATAGAGTTATTAGCGAGGCTCAACAATAATATAGAGCCCTACATTAAGTGTAAGAAATACATCGTAGTGAACGTCTATTTTGTTTGAAGGTGTGTTATTTATGCAGACAGCTTGAACATCAGATGAAAAATTACCCTAATTTTGCTCGGAGATCCAAATCAAATGCTAACTCGGGAAGGGATTCAAATTAGAGGAATTTTAAAAAAGGATCTAATTTTAGTAGTGGTAAACAGAGGATGACGGAAGCTGGTACTGTGACTAATAAGAAGCAACAGAAGTAGAACACTCAAATGAGAGATTATTTCTTAGCTCATTAAAAACCTGAAGAACACACTGTTGTTGATGTTCATACATCGAGTTTGATGGATGATTCATTATTTTGGCGTTATGTTATCTTTTGTCATTTGAATTTCATGTTAGTTGTCTAGTGTTGAGCATCTTTATATATCTTGATTTCAGAAGTTTGGTGTTATTTTAGTTATGTTATTATGTTTCAAATGTATGGGAATTGTTCAATTGAATTATCTTATCATAGATATTGGATTTATCAAATTTGCTTTCGTTATCACTCCACAAGAATTAGACTTTTTTGAATATTTTTGAATGGACCATGCTTAATCTGCATAATATTTAGCTGGTGTGAAGTTAATAAATTTTGAGAAAAAAATTTTATGAGAGGAGATTGTAATAACTGAAACTAAAAAATATAAAAAAATAAAATAAAATATGTGGATAACCATCTCTAAGGTTATCTTAAGAGTCGTATGTCCTATTTTCGAACATCATTCGAAGTGAAAAAATCAACCAGAGAGGCGAGAACGAGAGTACTCTGAGTGTGGAAGAAAATTTTAAAGTTTTGTGAGACGAGGAAGGAAAGGGAACGCGATTTAGGGCAGCGTTCGTGAAGGAAAGAAGATGTCGTCGAGGAGGTTCTGTGTGTGAAAGAAGTGGATGGAGACGAGAAATCATATCGTGCGGGAAAACCTACCAAGAGGGATTCCTATGTGGGTGCTTACATGAGAAGTCAGCGTCACCGCTTACTGTGGGTTCGCCTAAGATTGAGGAAGCTGACGTCATGTGTGAAGGACAAGACACATCGATGACGCGGCATGTGGAAAGGGCAGGGCAGCGCCGCTTGTGGGAGGATGAAACGAGTGGCTCGTGCATCTTGTAGGAATAAGAGGAAGCCTCACACGTCATGCGATAGCATCTCAAGCGAAGTTGAAGCCTAGCGCACTATGTGCAAGTTCATACAAAGGAGGCCAGGAGTTGGTTAAACCGATGCTCATAGGTAAGCCTATAAAAAGTGTTTTTGGGGATTTATTTTATATATTAAATTGATATGAAATTAAATAGTAACTTGGGATTATGTTAATAAAACTAGAAATCAGATAAGGCTTTTTGGACTGGAGTGAGGAATTGATTGTTGTGAAGGAGGTAAAATTTAAATTTTTATTTATATAAGTTATTTCAATTAAAAAGTTACAAAATTAATATTAACATTATGAATTAACAATCTTAGATTGAGAAACTTTTGATGCAAAAATAATAATTTGGATTGTGGAGTTTTCAAATAGGGGAAAGTGATTAGATGTATGTTATGATTTTATCAATGGTTGTAAGTAAATGCTTAAATTAATGTATACTTCAAAAATATTTTAGATCTTAATTGAATGACAATATTAACTTTTAGAGAATCACCATGGTGATTAAGTGAAGGAATAAGCACATAAAGTGTCTCGTAAAGGTCAATGAGAGCAATCATATTTCTAAATTTCAATAATTCTTGTTATTCAAACTTTATGCTTAATTTCATTCATGCTCTAGATTTAGATTACAAAGAGTTGTATGTTATAGTAAACATTCATGTTACCACTGTTGCATAAATAGTTGTATATTAGTTTTCCTAGAAAAACATCAGATTATTGCTAGACATTTAGAAGTATGCATGTAAAGAATCTTACAAAAAACAAATGCATAATAATTTCTCTATAAAGTTATTATAATATTGTATTTTATTTTGATTCTAATAAAAGTGTATTTATCACATATAAGGAGGAATGTATGTTATGAGGAATAAAATAGTGCACATTTTTATGCATAAGTTTAGCACAAAAGTACAATGTATGCAAATATAAAAGTTTAAACGTGAGATATGTACATAGGTATGTTAAATATCCCTAAAATAAAATAAAAGGCAAATGAGCGTTAAAGCTTACCGAGATCTTTTCTAGCTTGCTCAGTTTTTCCTTGTTCCTGGAGCCTCATGTATCGCTCGTGAGCTTTTTGCTTCTCTATCTCCTCCCTGAAATAAACAAAAATGCTATTAACAATGATGGTACACAAGAAAAAATTTAAAGAAAGCTAAGAGACGGATTAGATATGTAGATACAACAATCAGATAACTAAAATGATTGATTTAGCACTAATTGATAAACCAAGAATATAATCATAAATTTTGTTACATTTTCTGAAATGGGCAAATACTATTAACACCTTAAATTTCCCATGACAACAATAACATATATAGGAGGTGGTGCTATAGTGTGTTCGATATCATAGCCTTTCAAGAAAAGAGTCAGCACAATATTAAGGGGTTGTTTGGTTTGCATAGATGGAATGCATTATAGAAGTAAAGCATTATATTTGACATGCTTACGAGTTATTTGGTGCATGGCATCCAGTGGAGAACAACACTTTAAACAAAGCAGTATATTTGGAATTCAGCCAAATCCAGCAAATTCAAAATATATTGAAATTAAACTAGAGAATGAATCCCAAATGCATTGTAACTTTACACTGTATTTATTTTTCTTCCAACCAAATATTTGGATTTCCAAAACTAATGCAAAATGAATGCAATGCACTCATTTCATTGCCCACAAAATAGCCCTTAAATAAAATATCCCCATCAAAGCCCCTAACAGGATTTGCGTTAACTTAAATGGGTGAGAGAGATATCATGCTGCTACATTTTTTACAGGATTATACTAGCAAACATTAATGGGGGTTGTAGCCTAGCGCTCACTAAACTTGACTTTCCTCTGAATTACAAATTGATAAATTCTTCGGCTATCATTTTTAATGTAACAGGATTCACAACTGATGATGTACAACTGTAGTTCCATATTAGAAAACGAACTATTCAAAATAAAAAAAAAGGTTTTTGGCTTTTTGTTTTGTTTTTTTTTTCTTTTTTGTTTTTTTTTGTTTTAAATTGGACCCTTTTTTATTTCAAAAAAAAAAAATCGAACTAATCTACAAGTGTATTTTCCATGATTGTTGAAGTCATGAAAGAGGTGCCTGAGAAATATATACTAAAAAGTTCTCCGTTAAACGTTTCCTGCACCAGAAAAACTTATAGAAAAATTGACATACACCCCACACAATTCTTATTTATTTATACATCTAACAACCAAAGTTTGATATTTACACTTAATAACACCTGGGTGTCATAAACCTATGCATTTTGTACTTTTAAAAATATGGTAAATGTACTGTTTTTTATGTGATGTTAAAGATTTGAGTGGTATGCATGTAAGATATATTTGGGTGTTAGACATGTACAAACATAAGAATTGTGTGGCATGTATGTAAATGCCCCAAACTTATAATATTTCAAAATTTGAAAACAGAGCAACAACAAAATATCAACAGAACAGGCCAAAAAATTTGCTAAATTCAGCTGCTATTCATACCAGCTTGCAGCGAACTATCAATTTAATTCAAAAGGCTGTCCTAATCTAAGCAAACCAACCTAAATCAGTTACAATACTCCAACATTGATTTGTTATTTCCAGTACATCTCTAATGTGATTAAAATGAATTTGTTACTTTCAGTTTAATGTTATTAACCATTGAAAGATTACAGGTGCTTTAATGTTACCAGCAGACTTTCTGAATGACCCGGACTGAAATAGTTGAAAGATTTACATACACACCACCCAATTTTATATATTTACATATCTAAAAATCTAAAATTAAAGTTTTATATATATGCCACCTTATCTATGTAAGAAAAGGTCTATTTCACATTTTAAAAATTAAAATAGTGGTATTTTTATTGTGATATGAAGGATTTGGTAG
Organism: Phalaenopsis aphrodite; assembly: GCA_003013225.1. Taxonomy (NCBI): domain Eukaryota; kingdom Viridiplantae; phylum Streptophyta; class Magnoliopsida; order Asparagales; family Orchidaceae; genus Phalaenopsis; species Phalaenopsis aphrodite. The sequence continues at coordinate 1,331,520 of NEWO01000151.1, read as the reverse complement.
GTATAAATGTAAAAAAGTAAAGTTTAGGTCTTAGATATGTAAATACATAGGAATTGGGTGATATCTATTTAAATGCCCAAATGGTTTGTCCAGAAGAGATCAAGATTGCCTGCTCTTTACAATGACATAGCAAAAGAACCGAAACAAGGACCAGTATGACATTCACAGGGAAAATATCACTAGTACGACATTCTCAGGGAAAATATCTCTGAAGTTATAAGGAAAAAATTGACATGCAAAGATTGATTGGAAATGAGCTGAGTGAATGAGAAGAAGAGAAAAAGCACTCACAAACCTTTCACGCCTTGAGAGCTCCGATGTCTTCTCAAACTAAAAAATAAAACATGATACCTTCAAGTTAAATAAAGTTCACATTATAACAAAACATAAACAATATAAATTTAATCTGGGCAGAAATAGACAAACTAATCATCCTCATCATAATCAATATCAAAAGCCGATCTGTAAGTTCATATTCGTCCAAAGCACCAAGCAGGTGAATGATTTGTGCAAGCCATGATGGTTTTATTATTTGTTAGTTATTTTATTTATTATTGGAGCTTTTACATGCATAGCACTCAAAACTTTCATATTTACCTATCTCGCACCTAAACTTTCATAATTATGAACAACATATGAAAAGTAGCACTCATTATCACCTTTTAACAACCAAATCCACCTTTTCATCCATAGGGAAAGTGATATGTGTGTAAAAATGAAACTTTAGATATGTGATTGGTAAATCCATAAGAATTGGGTGCAATGTATGTAATTTACCCTTTATTATTTTTATTTGTCAAGTGTCAAAAATAAGATAATGAAAATGAGATGTTCACTACTAGTTCTATTTTCCACGGGTTCAATTCAATCATTAAGTTGATTTAAATTTTAATCTACCTTCCTTGATTAGTGGAATATAAGAATTACGCTACATGAAGCTTTATCTATAGCTTTAGATATTAAAAAAGAATATAGCATCATATGTTAGAACCTACACCTGTCTAATAACTAAGAAAAAATCAACAACTTCTCATCTAAAGTCTATTAATAGCACATTAGCACAAGAATTTATGGATTGAATCTGATCTTATTGGAAAAACTATAATTCGAAAATATTCTTTTGAGAAAGTATTAGATCTAGAAAATTATTTGCAATTACAATTTAACTTTTTATCAATGTTGCTAAATCAAAAACTATTATATGCAAAAACAACAACAACAACAACAACAAAAACAACAAGCCTTTATCCCACTAAGTGGGTTCGGACACATAAATCCTTTTTCTCCATTGTGTCTTATTAAGTGTCATATTTTCATTTAATTCTAATAGATTAAAATCATTTTTTATACAATATGCCCAAGTCTTTTTAGGCTACCTCTGTCTTTCTTAACATAAGTCGAATCCAAAACATCTACTTTCCTAACCGAATCATCAGATGGTCGATGTTTCATGTGACCAAAATCATCTAAGATGACTCTCTCTAATCTTGTCCTCCACTAGAGCTACATCAACCCTATCATGGAAATATTCATTTCGCATTTTATATCTAAGTGTCAAGCCACTCATCCACCTATGCATCATCTTAGCAGCACTTAACTTTGTTTTATGCTTCTCTTTTAATGACTAACATTCTGTACCATAGAGCATTGCAGGTCTCACCGCCATCTAAAAAATTTTCCTTTGAGTCTAAACGGTACTTTTTTATCACACAATAGGCCAAATGCATTCCTTCACTTCAACCAACCAGCTTGAATTCTACTAACAACACCCCCATTTATATCACCATCACTTTGAACAATAGACCCAAGATATCTAAAATGTTCACGCCATTTTACAACTCTGCCACTAAAGCTGATACTACTAAAATTACATTCCATGGATTCAATTTTAGATCTACTCAAACAAAGGCCTTTAGATTCCAATGTAGACCTTCATAATTCAAGTTTTTCGTGAACTCTTCTCTAGTCTTATCCTCCAAAATCTATACATGCATTAGGATAAATTCATAAACCTAAATTTATATTTGGCAAGGTATGAACCTAAGCTTCCCATAGACATTAGTTCTAAATATGAAGCTGAATAAATCTGTTCAAACATATTCTTACAGTTAATGAATCAATTGAACAAGCTAATAGTGCAGCTCTTAAATGTTGATATTATGTCTAAGATGAATAATCATTTTGATATTGATTTTATTTTTAATTTTTGGTCATTTAGCATACCACAAAGCCCGTATGTAGAACTAGCAGTCTAAATATTTCAGGGAAGCTTTTAATAATGAATTCCTTGAAAGGAACCTAAACTTTAATTATTTGGCTTATCTGAAGTTTATCAAAGAAATCTGTGGAAGTAGAGAATGTTCGGTAAGCATTAACTCTGTTTAACCAACGACGAGCAAGTTGCATACAGCATATAGTTACATGCTTTATGTAAGCACAAAGATCAAAAACAAAGTATTGGAATATTTACATACATTCCACTCAGTTCTTATGTATTTACATATCTAACACCTAAACTTCAATTTTTAAGTAGATACCACGTTACCTATGCATGAAAATGTGTATTTCACTTTTTAAAAGTTAAAATGTTAGTAATTTTGATATGATATGAAAGATTTGGGTGGTATAAATGTCAAAAACAAATTTTAGGTGCTAGATATGTAAATACATAAGAATTGGGGTGATATGTATGTAAATGCCCCCAAAGAATAATACACGACTTACACTGGCATCTTTAGCTTTCACATTCTTGGATTTTACCAAGTTTGGGTTCTGGATTTCAATGAGACCTTCAGTACCTTTGCGTTTCTGCAAAAATAAGTAAAAAATGGTGTAACCTCATAACGCATATAAAAAATTTGATGAATCGGATCATTCTAACTTCACTATCTTCATCAGAATCCTCTTCAGATTCCTGTTCAGATTCCTCTTCTTCTCGTTTCTGTTGCTCTTCTTGCTCCTGTTATAGCATAATGCTTGTGATAAAGACAAGAAGGAAAATAACAGAGAAGTTTACATACATAGCACACAATTCATATGTTTTTACATACCTCGCACCTAAACTTTCATATTAATACACATAACACCTCAGTGCTTCAAAACTATGCATGAAAAGGTGTATTTGACTTTTAAAAATAATAATAGAGCTATTTTTTATGTGATATTAAAGATTTGAGTGGTATGTGTGTAAATATGAAAGTTTAGGTGTGAGATATGTAAAAACATAAGAATTGTGCGCCATGCATGTAAAGTTAATATTGCCTTTCATAAATAATTAAGTCACTCTCTTCATGTTTCGTATATAAAAAAATTGTGGGGGTCATGTTACTTCTTATATAAGTTTGTATTTTATTTTTTTCATTCATGAACATGAACTATTCATTTGTGATCATTGAAATGATAGTCTCTAATGTTCGTTTGGTATCCCATTCAATTAAAGTTTCATTTCCGTAAGCTCAACAAGTTTCTCGTTAAGAAGAGCTAAGTCTAATTTATTTAGGTAATAAACAACTTGATAGTTTTATATGTGAATAGTCTTAATACGGCACATTTAGTTACCTGACAAGTTGCGTTGATTTATAAGGTTGATAAGGATAATCAGGTTAGCTAACGAGCAACTTAATAGTAGGGGTCCTGATTTGTCTTCAAAAGGCTCGTTTATGTAACAAAACAATCTGCTTGATAATCTCATTGTGACATGAACTAAAGCAAAGCTCAAACTGAGCTCCAATAGTTATGATCTAAAAAAACTGAGCTTGAAAACAATCATAAAAGCTCGAACAGGCTCTTGCTCAGTTCGATTCAACTTGTCTACAACCTTACACCATCCTCTATTTCTCACACGCTTGTTATACAACAGCCTAAACTTTATGCTGAATCAATAGACTGGGGTGTAGAGGAAAAGAAATGAAAAAATTTAGAGACCCAATGTTAAGAATGCAATATTTGCTCCCCCTCCCTCCCTCTCTCTGAGAGGGTGAATCAATAACTTAATGAGGGGGAGAGAGACAATTTTAACAATATTTTCCAAAAAATTGTCCGCTAATGTCTTTAAATCATAGTTATGAAACCCTCAACTAGTTCAACTTTATGCACTTGTCCTCAATATATGGAAGGAAATACATAACTGTGAATGTTAATCCATAAATTAATCCATTTCTAACCCAGCCAATCTCCCCCTCCCCCTTTTCTTTCTTTCTAAAGTATGAGATAATTAAAGAGCAAGTTACACTAAGTTATTCCTACAATAAATGTAGTAAACTTAGGCAACTAGAAACTTAAACTGAGTCAATTCTTAATTCCTTCTCTCATTTTCCCATCGGCCATCGTCTCCCCATCTTTTAGCAATAAGCCATTCTCGCTTCTTTCTCTCCCCACTTCTACAAGAAAACTGGAATGTTGAGAACCGCCTTAAGAGAAAATCTAACTCTACTATCACAACAGCTAATTTATCCAGCCACCCAATGATCAGTGAGGCAAATTACCCAAAGCCTATCTTAGTGAGTGGACATGTTGAAAAAAGGTAGAGAAACATTAACAGAAAAAAAAAGGAATATAAATTGAGCTGGAAGGATAATTATTAGCTCACTATATTTGACAATTCTATTTATGATAGGGGCATAAATGTAATAGTTTCTGTGTTTATGCTTCAGAACTTGGAGCTATCAACGCTGTAAACCTAAATAAAACCAAAACTTCATACGCATATAAGTATTTTACACATATTTTGTTACAATTACATTTGATATAGAAAAAGTTCACTTGCCATGATAAAGAGGTAATAAAAATGTCTTGCATATACAAACAGACATAACATATTGTAATATAATTTTATACAAAATTATCGTTTCAAGCTTACAGAACATTAACAAATTGTTACCTTTCTAAAGGTGCGAGGACGAGCTGATGTTCCAGCCGCTGCAATATAAGAAATGTCAATCAGACGCAAGCTTAGAATTTAAGACAACACACCAACAAAATAAGATTTTTTCAGAAAGAAAATTTGGAGAATTAAAAAGAAAGAACACCCAAATCCTTGAAGGCGTGAAGTCGTGTACCTTTTTAAACTTTTCTGCATGCATATTAAAAAGTAGGAAGATTTACATGCCTACCACTAAATTATTAGATATTTAAATATCTAACACCTAAACTTCAATTTTTACATAAATGCCACCTTACCTATGCATGAAATAATGTATTTCATTTTTAAAGGTTACACTAGTGGTATTTTTTATGTGATATGAAAGATTTGGGTGGAATAAATGTAAAAAATCAATGTTTAGGTGTTAGATATGTAAATACATAAGAATTGAGTGCTATGTATTAAATGCCTAAAAAGTATTAGTTTCAATCTATTATTTAATCAGATCAACGATCCAAATGGCAAAGGAAAAAGCATGAGCAGTTTGATGAATCATCACCCAAAAAAAATTTGAGAACCATTGAAATCAGAGTGATCAAAGAAAAAAAACATAAACGTGCCATTTAAAAATTAGCAAAAGGAAAATCACATGTTGACTAACAATGATCATAAACGAGCTAGAACTCATGTAGACGTGGTAAGCAAAACAAAATTTCTAAATTTGATGATTCATATAATAGAATAAGTTCTTGGAAACAAGAAAAGGTAGAAATATAAAATAGATGAGGCGAGCCGCAAAATATATAGACACTTAAATATGAGTTGAATGTATTAAAAATCATAACAAAAATATGTAAGTAAAAAACAAATACGTCATGTAAAGATGAACTACTATAATAAATTATTAAGTGAAAGTTCTGTGAGACATCATTTTCGATGAGCACATTGAACTAAATAAAATATGGATCCATATGAGTATCTATTGGAATTTACAGAATTAAAGATGATACAAGTGGAAGTTGATTGGCAAGTAATAAGTTAGGTATCAATACTCAAGAGATAAAGAGATGCTTAGAACAGCAATTCTTATAAAGGAACTGAACTAGTAAGTAATAGAACGAAATTATTGTAATAGAACATAAATTTAGAGATTTGAATTGATGTCGAAAAATAAATTTTATTTAAGCAAAAATATCTATTATAGACGCTAAGGCATATAACATAATTATAGGAAGCAAAAAATAGATCTATATATAATATTTAATACACCTCAGAAGGAACATGATAGTGCAAGGAGGATAAATGGGAGTGCATCAGGAAAAATATTGTTTTTATTAAAGATATGTGTGATGGAGCATTGATTAGTATTGTAAGAAAATATGGAGTGACAAAAATATTTAAAACCATGAAAAGTTTACCTAAGAATCATTTTGAATCAGTTATGGAGGTAACATGGATATATAAAGTGTTCTACATTAATATATGTTTTTTTCATATGATATAATTCTATATTATATAGTTATGATAGATTGAAGTGTATTGGATCCCATACAAAACCGAGAGAGAGAGAGAGAGAGAGAGAGAGAGAGAGAGAGAGAGAGAGAGAGAGAGAAGATGTTATTCTAGGTAAGGTTGGATTGTTAAGAAGTAGGAATACCTTGAGAGTACTATACAATGAGAGAAGACTCGTAGAAATAAAAGTAAATTACACAATTATGATTAATTCAATTATATTGAAAAAGGCTGAGTATTGGATAGGTCATTGTTGAACAAAAAAAGTGTTCAAAATGAGAATGTTAAAATGAAGTGTTAGAAAATTAGGATGGATGGCATAACAATATTATTAGAATGGCAATTCAAACAATATATTTTAAGGGTAAATATTATATAAATAAATTTTAGCAATTTCGGCATGTAAAATGATGGCCAAAGATGCACTATTAAGAAGGATACAAAAACTTAAAGTTGAAGGATTAAGAAGAATATTGGCCGTCCAAGATAATTTGGATAGAAATTGTGCAAGAAGATTTGTGTAAAATAAGACTAACACTTCATGTACCATTAACAAGGCAGAATGGAGATCGACCATTCATAAAGAAGACCCTAAATAGTTGGGAAAAAGCTAAAGG
>NEWO01000151.1:1305316-1321239 GCA_003013225.1 Phalaenopsis aphrodite | reverse complement strand
TCCATGTTTTACTTCGAAGTCATTTTTACCCTCAAATACTTATAACAAAAGCGCATAAATGCATACACAAATGCATACAAGAGAGCAGTTTATGCAACGGAAAGTAGTTAAAAAATACCTGTTCAAAAGAATACCAAAATGTTTGAACAATGAAAAATTTACAGAAGTGCATAAAATTAGTTAAATAAAGGTTGCTACATGAAGTGGCACAATAGCAAACTATAATGCAAAGAGAAATAAACTAGAATATGTTATAGAAGTAAGGAAATGGAAAATATTTTAATCCAGTCAATTCATACTGCGAACTTGGACAATAATGAAATTATCTTTATCGGGAGAATATAAAGATAATTATCTTTATCGGGAGAATATAAAGATAATTATCTTTATCCAATGAAACAATATAAGAAAATAATTCTCATCACACTCTTACTTGTGTTGGACACATTGGATAAGCCAAAAGGCATTGCCAACTATTAATAAAAATCATCATTTGTCATAAAACGTCATCTATTATTCACCTCAAATGCATATTTGGCTATATATGCTTCTAAGTTTGATCTTGGAGATGATAACAACACCAGTCATCATGTTGAGATGTCTTCAAATCTAGGTATTGGAAATCAACATTGATGGTTTTATTGATGACACAACTATCCATGCGCACATGTCAAAAGCCATCAGAGGGTGGCGATTATGCATGAGAATAAGCTCTCTTAAATAAGACCTTGGAACAAATAATTCATCAACTAGTCATATGCACTCAATATGCTCAGTCGGGATTATCCATTACTAAAGCAAGTTGGGGAGCTCAAAGCCATGAACAAAGTCAATGGCATATTAGATGCTCCTTTATAGAGATAAGGAGTTCTCCAGATCAAAGATCTTGAAACTTAAACAAAAGCCCACTCAACTTAAGGGGAGGGACACGAGAACAACTTGAATTGTGTTAGTCAAGACAATTAAGTATAAATAATGCTTCCAACAATCTCTTGCTTGAATCATGCCATTTCATAAAGTTGAAGGATTTGTTCTCTGTAAGGGTAGAGAAATCCCAAGGTTGTAGCGAGGCAACCTCCTTAGGCTTAGTGGGATTTAGAACAATATAATAGCCCTTTTAATTACACAAAAATAAATGTTTGAACATCCATACTAGGTGAAGCACAAGTCATATAAACAGAGTCTACAAAAAGGAACATTGAAAATGTTCGAGGGGAGGGCATCATACTATATCCTATCAATATATTCTCTTATTTGGATAAGTACAAGGCAACATTGAAAGATAAATATGGCCTTGTCTACTCATATACCTTGAATGACTAAGAATAAGCTTCATTATGGCCAAAGAAAAAATGGCAATAGCAATCATGCAGCTATCATTGTCAGTAATCAACTTGCAAAACTTTTCAAAGAAAATAATAAAATAAAATAAACTAAACTACTCTCATAATAAGTTTGCAAGAATTATTAATGACCCAAAGTAACAAAAACACAAAAAAAAAGGTAATGTAACAAGTAATAGTAACAAAGAGACACCTTTCTTAAAATAACAGATAAGTCGGATAAATTGGAAAAAAAATATTATAAGTGTCCTAGAATGAGTTGAACAAAGTCTCTATGCAATTTTAGTGGATATGAAATTTTCATATATGAATTAGATGATTTAATCAAGTTCAAGCAGGTGGAGACGATGAATAAAAAGAGGAGTATCATTCATTAAGCTGACAACATAATTGGATAGGAATAACAATGATGATTCTGAATATGACAGAAAAAAGGATCAATAACATGTAGCAAATAACAACCAGTGTCAACCACTTAGAGTAATAGGAACTAAAACATCTCCAACTCCTACAAAATCAAGCAAAGTCTACACACAAAGTAATCTAGCATATAATTGTCAATATAGTTTTTTAATGAATTAATGGTGGCAATAGCAATGCCCTATTAGAAAGAAAGAGGGTCCATTAGCAATATCTATCAGCTAATTTGAAAGAATAAACAATCCTTTCTTGCAAGGAGTTTTCTCACCACGGTAAAACACTTAACCAGATAAAAAAAGAACGTCTTATAATTTAAAGTACCCATCCCCCAGCTCATCATAATAATAATACCACCAATATTATTATCAGTATAATTAGTGCAAATATTATTATCAATGTAACTAACACAAATGATAATAATATATATTTGAAAAGGTGTAACTGGTAGCCTCTAACCTAGTAGTAACTACAGGGGAAAATTAAAGGTTGTTTGGCAACTTCTGGGATTCAAGTAGGATTTACCTCCGAATTAGTAAATCTTGAAATGGTTAAATCTAAAAAAGTGTCTGGTTGTGGATTTAGTAAATTCATTTAAACCCTATAAAATTATTTGGCAACTTCTGTTAGGTTTTAAAAGTCTATTAAGATTGTTAGAACACAAAAACATGATTAAATTTTGATTATTTCATAAAAATGATAAAAATTAATTAACTTTCAGTCAGATAAAATATTGAGAGTTTAATTAATTCTTTGATTTTAGTAATGTGAATTCGATGAAATTATATTTAATGCAAATAAATTTATCTAGTAATAATTAATATGACGTATTATAATCAATATTATTGAAATAAGGTACAAAACATTTCTTTAAAATTCAAAAAAATTATCAATTTAAGTACAGTATCAAACATCTCCTTCATGTTTAATCAAATATAAAACATAAAAGAAATAAAAGAAGTACATATAAAGTAGTGTTCTTCGATTCTTCTATCATTAACTTGAAAATGTGAAACAGCCTTCAACCGTTAAATTCGTCGTGCGCACCAAATTCGCTTAATTAGAGGATTTAATAAATCCAGGATTTACAACCAAAATCCATGAAATCAGGATTTATGAAATCCCAGCTTTAACTTGTCGAAAGTGTCCGTAGGTGGAAATTAACTTAAATCATAGTTAAATCCTGGTATAAACTCATACTTCTTGATACCAAAATCAGCAAACAAAACATACGAAATGGCAATAGAAAAATGGAAGAAACACAAACAAGGGCTGCTCTTACGAAAATCAAAGTAAAATAAGTAAGATATAAGGCTGATCTATTTTTCAAGAGATAGATCGTCTCTCCCGCACCATAGACGTCGCTAGAAACGCCACACGAAAAAAGAAAATAATAGCCAAATATAAACAAGCATAAAAGAAAACAAACTCTAGATTCCCCCTCTAATAGAATCTTCTCAAAACATTTCAAAAACGTTCCTTCATAACTTTCCCTCCAAACTCCTTTAATTTATCCTCCTTGTATAGGTGATTATGGCCCGAGTGGACACCATCCTTTCCTTTCCCTCTTCTACGGCTCCCTCTGTCCGCTCCCTTTCTTCCCGTCGCTAAGACCGGCCTGCCTGTGGGCCAGTTCCAATGCTTCCAGCCGGTCCAGGGTGGACCGGTGCGTGCAAGGGTTGAGAGGGCATAACATTACCTCGTACCAAAAAAGTACCTTGTCATCAAGATGAAAGGATTGAAACTGCTTGTGGATCACCTCGTAAGGCTCCAATGTTGCCTCATAGTCTGGCAGTCTCTTTCATTGACCGATACCTCTTTTGCTCCCCCTACTCCTTGGTGCACTCTTTCGATCTCCAACGGTTCCACAAACATTTCCAAGTCTTCTGTCAGCGTTGGCGATAAGGCAAGGGTGTATAATCTCCAATCGCACGTCTCAACTGTGATACATGGAAGACTAAGTGTTGTGTGGATGATGGTGGTAAAGTTAAACTTTAGGCCACTGCCCTAATGCGTGTCATCACCTCATAAGGGTTCAAGTATCTCAATGTCAGTTTCTCGCTCCTCCTGACCAATGTTCTCTGACGGTAAGGCTGACGGTAGGGCCTCAGCTTCAAGTAAACTATATCCCATGGTTCGAATTGCACCTCTCTTGTGTCCATCTGTTTTCCTCTTCATGATTTGTTGAGCCCTCAAAAGATGCCCCTTGAGCTCTGCTAGTATCCTGTCTCTCTCCTCCAAGTACTGATCATTGATAAATACCGGTGTAGTGATATGCCCATAATGTATCAAGCGAGGTGAATCCCGCCCTTACCTTATCTTTAAAAGGGTTGTCTATGCTACGGTATGGTACAAAGTATTATACCAATATTAGGTCCATGCAATCCACTTAGCCAACAATTTTGGTGTATCAGACACAAAACAACACTGGCATGTCTCCACACTCCTGTTTGTCGCCTCCATCTGCCCATCAGTTTGGGGATGATATTCGATGCTCCTTTTAAAAACTGTCCCTTGCAACCAAAATGACTCTTTCCAGAAATGGCTGAGAAACATCTTGTCCCTATCCGATACAATTGATTATGGCAACTCAGGCAAACGGACCACTTCCAAGATAAACACCACCGCGATTGAGACTGCAATGTAGGGATGTTGTCAGGGGGTTAAATGTTCCTACTTACATAAGTGATCCACAATCACCATAATCATCGTGAACCCTTCTGACAGTGGCAACCCCACGATAAAATCCAACATCACTTTTTCTCAAACCTTCTCTAGTAATGTTAAGGGTTGTAGCAACTCCCTGGTGTTGTGGTTCAGTACTTGTGTCGCCGACACACATCACATTTTGTCACCATGTTCTCCACATCTCTACGCATCCTTATCCAATAAAGCTCTGCCGCCATATGATTGTAATTCTTCTACACCCCTGAATGTCCTCCAATCGCATTATCATGAAACTCTTGTAATAATCTGAGAATATACTTTGATAACCTGGGTAGCACGAATCACCCCTGGTAGAGTAGTTGTTGTCTCGTCAATTCATATCCTTGATAACTATTCGGATTATATAGTAATTCAGCTCTTATCTTCCTCAGCTCCTCAATCCCTTCCGCTCTCCTGCCTCAAAGCTTCCCAATCTAGAACTAGGGTACCGATAGTGTTGTTAATTGGGGTGCCCTTCACCTTTTTCGACAGCGCGTCAGCTGCCTTGTTCTTCAATCTTGGTTGGTATTGAATCTCGAAATCATACCTCATTAACTTTGATAGTCATCTATGATGTTCCTCAGTCAACATTCGTTGCTCCAAAAGATATTTTAAACTCCTCTGATATGTCCTGACAAAAAAATATTGCCCCAACAGGTAAGGCGATCACTTCTAAATAACCAAGACAATGGTCATCAATTCTCGCTCATATACTAACTTTAGTCTCACTATGACAACAAGAACCTCGCTGAAGTAGGTAATTGGCTGATCCTACATGAGCACTACCCTGAATCCATATCCTGACGCATCTGCCTGTCGAAAATGGTTTATAAAGATATAGAAGTGTTAATACTGATATGCTAGTAATGGCCCTCTTCAGATATGCAGATGTTTGTGTTGTTGTTTCCCCCCAATTGAAATTGTCTTTCTTCAACTACTCTGTCAATGGTCATGTTATCGCGCTATATCCTCTCACGAATTTCCGGTGGTAGCCTGTGAGTCCCAAGAATCCTCTCAACTCCTTCAAATTCTTTGGTAAATCAACCATAGCCTCGATCTTGGACTAATCGCTGCTACCCACGTTCCGGTCACCACATATCCTAGGTACTCCGCCTATAACTATGCAAAAAAACATTTCTTTAAGTTAGCATACAACAAGTGTTCTCTCAACCTCTACATGATTGCCCTCAGGTGCTCACATGCTTTGTCTTCGTATGACAGTAGATTAGAATATCATTAAAAAAAATCAGGACAAATTTCCAGAGAAAGGGTTGAAAAACCCTATTAATGAGGGATTGAAAAGTCGTCGGAGCGTTGGTGAGGCCAAACAGCATCAATAAAAACTCATAATGGCTTGAATGTCCCAAATGTTGTCTTCTGCACATCTGGTGGCTTCACCCTAATCTGATGGTACCTTGACTTAAAATCATTTTTTTAGAAAATGACTGTCTCATAAAGCTCATATGGCAACCCATCAATCACAAGAATAGGAAACTTGCCCAACACCGTTTTCTTATTCAAATCATGATAGTCCACGCAGAATCTCCAACTACCATCTTTTTTCTTCACCAACAAGATGAGACTGGAAAAAGGGCTCACACTAGGCCTGATAATCCTAGCCTCAAGCATCTTTCGGATCAACTTCTCTATCTCATCCTTCTGAATTTGGGGTACTTGTATTGTCTAAAGTTAATGAGAGAAACACTCTCCTTCAAGGTAATAGCGTGCTTGTGTTCCCTCTGATGAGGTAACCCGCTTGGGTGTTAAAAAACATCAGTAAATTGTTGTAGTTGTTGGATCCCTTTCGGAAACTCTGCAAACTCTAAATCTCGAACCTCAATGCTCTGGAATTCCACCAAGTAACCCGGTCCCATTTCCCGAATCGACTTGACCATGATTTTGAGCGACACTATGGTTTTGCATAAGCTAGCATCTTCTCTCAGCATCACCTTCCTACTCTCCACTAGGAACTCTATCGTCAAAGACTTCCAATCCACCTTCATCTCTCCAAATGTTCACAACCACATCATCCCCAAAATCACATCTGTGTTGCCCAAATCTAAAGGAAGGAAGTCTTCCACCACATGTATGTCATGTAGTGTCCGAACTAGTCCTTTATAAATTCCCTGACTTTTTTCCACCTACTCTGTCTCCATCATGACGTTGAAGCTCCTTGTAGTCACCAACTTCAACTCTAGCGTCTCTGCAACCTGATTTGAAAAAAAAATTATGTGTGGCACTGCTATCCACCAACACCACCATTTGTTGTTCCCCGATCCATCCCCACCATCATGGTGTGATTTCGGTAAATCCTACCACATAATTGAGGGACACCTCCGCCACATCCAAATACAGATGCCCCTCTTCTGCTGTTTTCTCTTCTGATTCCTCACTCTCTGTATTCTCCTCCTGAACTAAAAGAACCTAAAGGGCGCACTCCTTGCAACAATGTCCTATAGTGTATTTCTCATCATAGCAATAATACAATCATTTTGTTCTTTTGTCCAGCACTTTTGTATCTATAAGACGCTTGAAATTACCTACGAACCGGGGTCCTGTACTCTTCTTCTTTGGCGTCTCTTTCTGAAATAACGCTGTCTAGGTCCTCGGTGTCGTGACTATCACGGTGCTCTTCTAGAATCCTTTAATATTGTCGCATTTGTCGGTCTTCTTCACATGTTTCTTATCCTCCATCATCTAGGCAAGCTCTATCATTTCTCTCAATCCTCGCGGTCTTAAGGGGCGGATGGTTGCTCGTATGTCAGGCTTTAGGCCTTTCAAGATATTCTCTTCCAGTTATGCAGCAAAAATCCCCCTCAACCTTCCTGACAAGAGCTCGAACTTCTCCTGATATTCCATAATCATTCTTTTCTAAGTCAAAGCATAGAATTGCTCATGTATGTCTCCTTCCCGAATGGCTTGGGAGCGCTCAAACGAGTAATCATTAAACTCCTCCTATGAGTGCCTCAGATACCTTGCCTCCATCCACTAGAGCCACGTTAAATCCTTCTCCTCCAAGCATAATCCCGCTGCCACCTGTTGATTGCAAAGTATCACTCCACCCAATACACCCATCCATGCACATTCTCCCCTTCTAAGATTGGCATCTTTAATTTCCTGACCCTTGCATCTCCACCCCAACTTCCTCTCTCACCAAAATTTCCCATGTATCTAGGTTGAAACTCCCTCCTGCGATCTGCGGTCATAGGCACATCCCACTCCCGATTGTCTCCTTCCTCCATCATACTCTTTTGTACCCCTTCCACTATCCTTTCTCCAATTTTCGGTCTATCCACCTCCATCGGAAGTCTCCACTCCCCTCTTCTCGGAGTCCTAGGGGGACGTTCTTTTAGGTAGATGATGTCTTCTTCGTTATTTTCTCGATCAATCTCCTTCCCCTTTGATCTGAACAAGGATTCTCTGATAAACCATTGGTTAGAGTTTGCAACTGGAGCGGTTGGCACAACTTTGGATTGCATGTCCATAAGCTTTTTCAAGATCTCCTACATTTCTCCAATACCTTCAAATCCATCATTCATTCGACTTTCAATAGAAGAATATTTGTCCTCCATGGTAGGAAACCTTTCTTCCATTCCCAATCGGAATTGCTCTACCTCTCTTTCTAGCACATTAACTTTCTTTGTTGTCATCCCACCAAGATCTATGTTTTGGTACCAATTTGATACGCCTTGATACCAAAATCAACGAAAAAAACACAATGAAACGATAATAGATAGATGAAAAAAACACAAAGGTTGCTCTTATGAAAATCAAAGGAAAATAAGCAAGATACAAGACTGATCTACTTTTCTAGAGGTAGATCGTCTCTCCCATACCCTAGACGTCATTGGGAACACCACACAAAGAAGAAAATAGCAGCCAAACAAAAACAAGCATTAAAAAAGTAAATCCTAGGTTCCCCCTCTAATAGAATCGCCTCACAGCATTTCAAAATCTTTCCATTCAAACTTTCCCTCCAAACTCCTTTAATTTCTCCTCCTTGCATAGGTGATTATGGCCCAAGTGGAGCCCACCCTTTCCTTTCGCTCTTCCGCGGCTCCCTCTGTCTGCTCCCCTTTCTTGTAGCCAAGACAAGCCCGTCTGTAGGCCGGTTCCACTGCTTTCAGCCGGTCCAGGGTGGACCAGCGCGTGCAAGTGCTGACAAGGCGTAACATAAACCCTTTACCATACATTTTGACAAGGGGGCTTGGGGCTAAACTGGCCCTACCGGTTCAGCAAGAAGAAGGCTCTTGGTCTAGCAGAAGGCTGAACCGACCCCCTCCTACCCTTTTTCATTTGGCGAGAATCCCCCCCCCCTAATTTTTTGTTTTCCCGTCTATATGTCTATTATAAATATGTGTATTCTTGTTGTAGGGTTTAGTTTTTCGTTGATTTTGCTTTCAGGTTCCTGCTTTCAAGTGTTTTCCCATGTTAAGGTTGTATCCGAGGACAGATGGTGCACCGGCTTTACCTTTTCTAAGGTGTTGACTACCTCGACTTAATCCCCCATGCAATCTCCTCTACTGCTCGCCGCCCTCCCTTTTACTTGCGCCTCCTCCCTGCTGTCAACACTCAGCCACCCTACTGTCCCCACTCCCTATTTCCAGTTGATAACCATTCTACCCCTCTTCCTCCTATTGTCGTAAGCCACCCCTGCCCCCTTCCTGTCGTCACCGTGGATTCATTCCATAACCCCACTTGCAACCGTTCTTAGCTCAAACCTCCAGCAATCTCACCAAACCTTCCCATCAACCTGTAACTCCACGTACAACACTCTGTCCAGTTGCAACTTCCCTGTCTCCTCCCTCCTCCCCCTTTCCTTACCATAATCCCTTCTGCCCGCATCCCTCCAAAGCCTCTCGCAATCCCCTCCCACCTTGTTGTCGTTGTTGCAACTCCTTACAATAATCCCAATTACTGTTGTAACCTCAATCCTACCTTCCAGTACTACCACCAAACCCTTCCAACCCCCTCCACCTGCTATCCAACCACCACCGAGCACCATTGTCCTCACCCTAGGGTGCCTTTTTTATGTTGTTATTGTTTAATTCATGTTTTTGAAGTGTCATCGTTGTAACCTATTGAATTTCAGCAATAAAATTTGAATTTTTATCGTAATTTGGGTTAACTTCAGCATCAATCAGTATCAGAGCTAGTCTAACCCTAGTTCTATCCTAGGGTTTCCTAGCATCAGCTATAACCAAAAAAATTTCTTTCCTACCGCCAAATACCCTTTCCACTACCACATATCTCTAACTCTACATCTCCCCTACTGATTTTTAAAATCAGCAACCATAAACCAATTATGTTTACCTTCTTTTACCTCCCAACCTTAAACCCTAATCATGCCACTTAGAAGATACAAGCCCATGTCTACCAGAGAGGAGATACAATGAACGATCCGCCAACTTCAATGGAGGCATGCGAACATTGAGAATGAAATCTAATGAGAGTTAACCCTACTATGAGCGGGAGAGTCAAAGGGGAGAACAAGAGAATATGAAGATAAAGCAGAAAATAAAATGTCAGTTCCTACCAGCTTACGACAGAAAGATGGTGCAGAATCTAGCTTCAGAAATGGAGAGACCACATCACCGAGCGACCCCCATAGCATATAGGCAAAATTCAACCTCAGAATCATACGGTCAGAATACACCCAAGGCGACCCTGTCAGAGGAAAAGCTAATTCAATATGGAGAAAATGTGGAACCAATCCACATCCCTAAAATCTGCTACAATATGAAGTGTTGCAAGTGCACAGATTTCAACATGTTAAATCAGACTGCACAACCAGGGGTGATTTGTTTCACTGAGCAGGGTGTTGTTGAAAAATTGGGCAACGACACAGTTGATCTGAAAGAAGATGAAGACTTCAGGGAGGATTCTCAACTTTCAGTCAACGAGGAAGAGATGTTATCGATTTTAGTTGATCCCATGAGAGAGATCTCAGCTAAGGTAACAATAGTTGTTATATAAGGTAGTGATTTCATGAGAATGTGGTGCCTCAACCAACTGTTTAGCAGACGTTGAGAAGAACATCAGAGGGACTGATTTTGGATTTACAAATAGGCCATGAGCTTGAGGAGTCGATACTAGAAACTGGTGAATTCAGATAAAAGTATTTCAGGCATTTTAAATATATAACTTACCTCCTAAATTGGGCACCTATAGAAGGAGGTCCAACTTGTCAGAGATAAGAAGATTATTAGTTACTTATAGAAGAAAATTGTGAGTCATTTGGGGATTAAAATCGGTTCAATGGTGTACCCCCCGATAGAGGATCAAACACGATGGATGAACCGCAGCGGTGGGAATCCCCTCAAGATCTTTAGGAAAAAGAATATTCTGCCGTAAGATCCAAGTCCTTCTCAGAAGAAGAAAATGCCTCTCATGAGGGGTTACATGTCAGGGTGGCCCAACCTGTTGGAGACGTCGTTCCAGGTTGACCCCCCTGACAGCCTTGCTTATCAGATACATCGAGCCAAGTACGTCTATCGTGTTTGATCCTCTACCGGTTTAGCAACCTAGCTGGTTTAATGGGAATAAGGCTCTCGGTGCTGCAAAAGGCTGGACCGACTCCCTCCTCCCCCTTTTCATTGGGCGGGAATTTTTGCCCCTTCTTCTCTGTTTTCCCGCCTATACGTCTATTATAAATATATGTGTTGTTATCCTAGGGTTTAGTTTTTGGTTTATTCTGATTTCAGGTTCCTGCCTCTGGGTGTGAGGTGTTTTCCCTTTTTGGGATTGTATCTGATGACTGATAGTGCTCCGGATTTATCTTACTCTGAGGTGTTGACTGCCTCGATCTAATCCCCCATGCAATCCCCTCTCCTGCTCTTTGCCCTTCCACCTGTGCCTCCTCCTTGCAGTCAATCGTCAGCCACCCTACCATTCCCCCTCCCTATTTCCAGCTATAGCCATTCTACCCCCCTTCCTATTGAATTTTAGCAACAAGATTTGCATTTCTACTGTGTTTTGGGTTAACTCGGGTATCACAG
The DNA here is from genome assembly GCA_003013225.1 of Phalaenopsis aphrodite. Classification (NCBI taxonomy): domain Eukaryota; kingdom Viridiplantae; phylum Streptophyta; class Magnoliopsida; order Asparagales; family Orchidaceae; genus Phalaenopsis; species Phalaenopsis aphrodite. The sequence goes on along the minus strand of NEWO01000151.1, from coordinate 1,309,775 downwards.
CTCCTTAGTAAATAGAATTCAGAAGCAAAATCATCATTTCTAGCCACCCTAATACCACAAGCCACCCACGAATCCTCTATTTTATCATATGAGGTTCAAAAACAACCAGAGCCCAATTTCAAATTCTAGTTAACAGTATAGATCAGAATCCCATACCAGAACGAATCCGTAATCAAACTATCGCTAGAAAACAGAAGTAGGCAGAGAAGGCCGTAGAGAGATAGATGCTTACCCATCTCTTCCGGCGTGGAGAACAGCCTGCGACCCGTTGGCTTCGACTTGAATTTTCCCCTCACCATGATCAAAACAATCAACCAGAGCCGACCTCTGAGAAGCGAGAGGAGGGGGAAATTCGACGAAATTCAATGTTGCCGACGACGATACTACGCACTCCGAACACAAAACCTATGACGCAATTCCGATTCCCTAGCCTTCAACAGTCAACTAGGGCCACCTCATGGTGAATCCTTATGGTAATTTTTTAATTGGGATTTGCTTTTATATATATATATATATTATCACGTGGTAGAGTACTAAATTACATCTTAGCATTGCATAAAAATTTGCACACATTCGAGTAGAAGAAAATAAAAAGTAGAGCAAAAAGTTTTTAAGTAGAAAATTCAAAAAGAGAAAAAATTTAGTTGTTTGACCCAGTTATAAAAATTCACTATAAGTGGATAATTACATAGACCTCTCATCTCATAGGTGAGAAAGAGTTACGAAGTCTTCTGAATTATAAAGTCAACATGCAGATGAACTTGTTGTAAGGAGCAGGAGACAATCGATAGCAATCGATGGCGCCCGATAAAAGGTGATAGGCGGTGGTCGATGTCGATTGGCGGTATTCGACGGTTTTCGACGAGGTTCGATAGTAATAGGAGTGATGCAGGACTTCAACTTATTTTCAAAGCTTTAAACTTTTCCTAAAGCCTCAAGCTCTTCTCCCCTCTCATGAGAGAGCTATGACTCTATTTATAGAGTTTTGTGTGCAATTAATACAGGAATACAAATTACTTTGATGGGACGGTTCAAATGATTTCTTTTAATCTGACAGTGTTTGGTGAACATTTGAGTGTTTTAGCGATGTCAAAAGTGAGCTATCTTTGGCTTTTTGGATTTATCTTATTGAGACACTCAATTTGACTATGAAGTCGCCGGAAACAAAAATTTGTTTGACCTTCCATATATGTGTAGAAAGCTTCCAAAAGCAGTGTAATGGTTCGATCAAGGCTTGATTTGGTTTAGATTGGATCATTATTTGTACCATTGAGTCTGTCTTATTAAGTCAGTCAGTTTGACTGTAAGTTTGTTGAAATCAGAACTTTGGATGTCTCTTAATTGAAATTCGAATGCTTATTGCTCAAAAACTTACCTTGAGATCCGTGTCATGCCTTGAGATTTGTGTAGTATTATGATTTGTTGGAGTTGTATCAATTTTCCCCTATTTTCGGGCAAAACCAACTTCGTCGCCCAAAAATATCAAAATATAGTACTTTTGTATTTATCGTGATATTATCAGTGCAATATTAAAATTTTAAGAATTATACATGAAAATATAAAAGTTTTGATGTGTAAATATATAAGATACACGTGTTATGTATGTAGATATTTTAATACTTTTTTGTTTCCGTTTTATTAAAATTATACGGATGTTAATTTTTAAACTTTTTGCACACATTTTAATTCAAGATCAATATATATGAATATTATAACATGTTACAGTTTTCTTTTTTTTTCACAAATTGAGTGGTATACTCTTATCTCAAAGAACGGGGAACAGCAGGGGCAAAGTTGGAATTGGGAAGTGCAAATCATGATTTTCTCTTACTTGTGTTTTTTTAATGAATTTGAAAATAAAAAAATTGGAGGGCCAAAAGTCGACTGACAGAAGGCCAAAAACAGGAAGTCGGAAGAACAAGACAGTTAAAATAGATTTTATTTTTTTAATTACCATTTTAATGGATTGCATTAACTTTTAACCATAAATATTAGTGATTTTTTAGCCTAGGATATGAGGATGGAGGTAGAGTCTCCATCTCTACCTAGTAGGTGATCTAGGATTTCTCAGAAGAAGAAAGTCATTCTCGTCCCGGGTAGCAGGTGAACAACGAGATCTTTTTTCGCGTTGTGGTGTAGGAGAAAGCCATCACAGTCCTGCCTAAGAGAATAACAATGAGATATTCTTTCTCGTTGAGCTGCAAAATAAAGTTCTCTGTCTTGCATAGCAGACGATCAATGAGATCTTTTCACGTTATGGTGCAGCATAAATTCGTCCCTGTCCTACATAGCAGCAGAGAAACTTAGTCTTCTTTCGTGTTGTGGTACAAGAGAAAGTCGTTCTCGTCATGTGTCGGAGGCGAGCAACGAGATCTTCTTTCACATTGCAATACAGAAGAAAATCGTCTCAGTTCTGCGTAGAAGGCGAGCAGCAGGTTCTTTTTTCACATTACAGTGCAGGAGAAAGTTGTCATTTTCCTACGTAATAGGTGAGTAAGAGGATCTTCTTTTGCGTTGCGCTACAGAAGAAAATCATCGTTGTTCTGTGTAGTAGGCAATCAATGGGATCTTTTGCATTGTGTTATAGAAGAAAGTTTTCATCATCCTACGTAGCAGGCAATGAATGAGATCTTCTTTCAAGTTGCAGTGCAGCAGAAAGACATCCTCGTTCTATGTAGCAAGTGAGTAAGGGATCTTATTTCACGCTATTTTCGCACCTTTTGAGGGAGATTCTCAGGTTGCTCTTGCACATTCTAGAGATGATGAAGAAATGTTATTGTTTTCCCACTTCATTTTGAGGAGAAGATTTTCTTCCTTTTGTGGAGTGATATCTGGAAACCCTCTGAAGATTAGAAGAAGTACTAGAATTTTTGTGTGATGATGTCGACTCCACTCAAAGATGAGCTGATTTGTTGAGACCCTTGCATAAGTATATATTGGTCTTTGTAGTATTTTAATTGCTTAATATGACATTTATACACTGTAAGGAATTGTTTGTTCTGCGCCCTTGATGTTGCTTATGAGGTTGTTGTGGCTTCTCAATCGTGCAGAATTCTACAATTAAAGTTAGCACATGCACTTTATAAAAAAGAATTAAGTACCTTTTCAAACTTGTGTGTTCTGAGATTTGTATCCTCTTGAGTGCATATTTTTTTAGGCTTGTGCTTTCTTAGGCTTATACCTTTTAGGAGCTTGAAATGTGTCGGTGTCTTTTGAGATTTATAGCCGTCTGAGGCATTTGATGTACATGTGCCTCTTAAGGTTTATAGCATTTTGAGGTCTTTAATGTACCTATGCCTCCTGAGACTTGTAGTCTTTTAAGGTCTTTCATGTATATGTGTCTTCTGAGGCTTATAGACTTCTGAGATCATTAAGTGGAGACCATATAAACAACTTGCTCTCATAGAGTCTTTTTAGTGAGGACCCCGTCCACTAATAGCTTCTCACCGAGACTTGCCTCTTGGGCTCGTCTTTCAGAGGCATGGTATCATCTCACCAAGGATTTATTACTTATCTTAGATTGTTAGTCAAAGCTTCTGCTTAATGACTGTAGCCTATGATGGAAGAGGTCAAATCAAGTCCCCTAAGATTGTTAAGCTTAGAATGAGGTGTTAGAGATGCTCTATATTTCTCGAGACTATGATACATGTCACAATGGAATATATGTTTTCTTGGAAATATGGTTGCAGTCATGCTCAAGAATAATGATTGGCAACTCATTAGTTGTTGCTTTTGAATCTTTTGCCCCTCATGAGGGGTATTTTCCACACGAACTTGTAAAGCAACCAATGTATTGAGCCTTGAAGATATTAACTTCTTTACCTGGTTGAAGAGAACTCAAGTATGGTGATGGGGCACCAAGGAAGTGTTATTTGCGATGGAGATTTCTCCCACTATACGAGCGATTTTCAAAATCTTTTTGTTGGATAAAATGTGTACTGACTAAACAACCTTTCAAGACTACAATGAAGTTTTCCCTCCAGCCTGTGTTGACCTCAATTTTGGTTGAGGTTTAGTTTCTCCTCTTTAGTAGCTTAAGGTCTAGCCATAGGACTTTTCCTGTTGACTATTCCTAGAAAAATAGACATGGAACCCTCACAATTAGAAATTCTACCCTCTTCTTTACTCAACTTAAAGTTCCACATATTGCTCTCAACCTCTAAATATTTAGTAAGTGGGGTCACTGTGGGGGAAACTCAAGATGAGTCACCCTTAGGATTGCTGAACCTTAGGGTTGACCTTGGGTGTTGGTCTGGAGCTAAGGCACTCACTACACTCATCTACACTCACAATCACTCACAACCTTGAACTCAAATTTCTAGCCTAGAGCCCTTGAGCTTTTGGGATACTCATGTAGACGTTCCCCTAAACCTACTAGCCCTAGGGTTATGGTTTAGCTAAGACCACTATGTAGAGGACCCAAAATGGGGTTTCCTTTGTTCCATGGCTTATTGGTGAT
>NEWO01000151.1:1274651-1300735 GCA_003013225.1 Phalaenopsis aphrodite | reverse complement strand
ATTCAAAATATAAAACAACTCAAAATTTAATCACAAACATCATACAAAACCACAACTTCAACTAAATTAAGATGTCTCTATCGGATGATCGGGAATCCCTCGGAAGAGGTAACCTACTGTTGCTAACGAGGCTTCCCACGGTTTAAATGAAATTATGGAACTCATTAAGTTGAGTTTAATAAGTTCATTTTGACTAAGTGAATCCAATAGAAAAAGTAATGCCGGAACGAGGGAACCGTAGGATCCTAACCGGTGTCGCTCCAATCAACTTTAATATGCCCTCTATAAAATTTAAAGGACTTCAACCATAGGACCACCTGATTTGATATTATAACTTGACACAATAGATAATTCAAACTCGTCGCTGGTGGGCAGCACGACGATCTTCAACAGCAAAACCTAGCTTCACCAGCTAAACCAATCCTCCTTCCTTAGACTTAAACAACAAAGTCATAGGACTTCGAGGTTGCTTGCTTATGCAACGTAAATCCTCACCTTAGCTTTAGGCCTTTGCATAGCCCTGCTATACAATATAAGCCCTAACTCGTCTTAGGATTTTGAGGTTGTCGTTTGTCATGACCTAAATTCTCATATCTTCTAGGCTATTTGTGCGATCATTTCACACAAATGTAAGCCCTAAAATAATAAAATTGGTAGGATGAAACACCTAAATATTTCTCCTCAAAACTGAAGCCAAACATTAGGATAGCTTGGTAAGTCACCGAGGTTCTCCTCTGGATCCATGACATCCCCTAGTTCTTCCTTCCTTTGGATTCTACAATAAAATGTTCCAAATTTGAACTAATCCCCTTTCACACCTCTAAGTTTGATTTTGTTGAAGAGTCCTACCCTTTGAAATTCCTTGAAGATGATATTTCTTGATTTTTATCGAGAGTCTTCTTAAGTGAGTTTAGTCATTTAAGATGTAATTAACTATAGGGGCTTGCCCTTATAGGAAGCATGTCTGAACCCAGCTTAATATAAACCCTATTTAATTCTTTATATTAAATAGGGGAACTCGTCGGCAAATACAAAGGTTTTGCAGACCAAACGGACGTCATACTTTCCTTAGTTTATTTTGATCGAGCCTCATCCTCAAGTTTTGTGTTTATCCTTCGGGATAGATACAGGATTCGAAGTACAATGCTCTTTCATTTTAAACTATGAAAAATATGGGGTCAGTTTGATTTCATACTTCAACGTCCTTCCGAAGCGGGCGAAGGGATTTTGATTCCGACAGCTTCTTACGGGCAACCCCACAAATCAACCCGAAATAACGCCGACAGCCTGTAAGAATTTTTGAAAGACTTTGTGTATGATAATGATGCAAGAAGACAATCTCACAACAATCGTGCCTGGGACGTTGACATGAACAAGCTTTCGATACTGTAGTGAAGGTTGTACCTCACATCAAAGACTGCTCCACAGATGATCTTCAAGATGCAAATGAGGTTTCTTTATTAGTTGGATGATGCGCATAATTGGGAAATGAAGGGGGCTCAGCGTCTCAAAGTTGAAGACAGCGTCGAGCACTGCTTCGTCTCCCATGGACGACACCAAAATGATGCATCCTAGAAAATTCATAGTGATAGAGTAAAATATTATCATCTTAGTGTTACACAAGGATTTAACACACAATCAGATAGAAGAAAATAACCAGTAGAAACATCATACTTTTTTAAGTAGAAAACCCAAAAAAGGAAAAAATCATGGGTCTGACCCAATTATAAAAATCTACTATAAGTTAATGATTACAGAGACCTCTTGTCTCATAGGCGAGAAAGAGCTAAAATTTTTCTAAATTACAATTTTGACATGTGGATGAACTTGCTATAAGGAGTAGACGACGGTTGATATGTGGTGGTTGATGGTGGTCGGCAATGGTCGACGTTGGCAGGAGTGATGCAGAATGTCAACTCATTCTCAAAGCATTAAGCTTTCCTTAAGCCTCAAGGTCCCCTCCCATCTCATGAGAGTGATGAGGCTCTATTTATAGAGTTTTGGGTGCAGATAATGCAAGAATAATAACCAAGTTGACCGAATGACTTAAAGGGCTTCTTTTGATTTGACAGCATTTGATGGACCTTTTAGTATCTTAATGATGTAAAAAGAGAGCGATCTTAGGATCATTGGATTCATCTTATTTAGACACTCAAATTGACAATGAACTCGCCATAGTTGACATCTATTTGACCTTCCATATGTGTGTAGAAAGCTTCGAAAGTGGTGTAATGGTTTGATCATGGATCGATTTGGTTTAGATTGAATGAATATTTGCACCATTCAGTTCATCTTGTTGAGCCGGTCAGTTTGACTGCAAGTATGCTAAAATCAGAGCTTTAGAATTCTTTTAATCAAAATTTGAATCTTTCTTGCTAACAAGCTTGCCTCTTGATTTGTGTCATTCCTCGAGATTTGTGTCAGATTATGAATTATTGGAGTCGTATCAATTATATTAAATAAATGTAGATTTTTAATGTAATAATTAGATTAAAATATTGAATGTATAAAGGTTAAAATTTAGATGATAGATAAGTAAATATATAAAAATTATGTGATATATTTGTAAATCTCTTTTTTTATTTCATGTATTATAATATTTTATTTTTGGGATTTGTACATACCAATCACCAAAAATAGGGGATGGGGATCGTCAATAGTACTTAAGTTGATCTTGATCAACTCATCGACGGTTGAAGAAACGCCATCCTCTAATTCAGGAGGAGCATCTTTGACTTTAACCTCCTCCTCATGCGAAGTAAAGGTCTCTCTATCATGAAATGTTGAAACCATAATGTACAAGGCATTTGGGATATTAGCATCTCCTAACCTTTTGACGTGTCCTAAGTAGAATTTGTCTCTTGGGGATCTATTTAGCCCCATATTCTTGCATAATTTGGCTTGGTAAATAGACCACCTCTATCCAAAAGCTCAAAGATGAGAGGCAAATAGTAATAAGAAAGAGGGATATCCTTTGTTTATTTATTATCATCATTTAAATAAATTACATCATTATTTTTTTTATATGAGAATCTACTTTGTAAAACAAAATGCCTTTTTGGTGTCATCTGGGTTTATATAATTGGGTTTAGGAGGTACTTAAAAGGTTTTGAGGTCTTCAACAGTAGATGTGTTTGCCGCCATCAGAACCTTGTGATACCCTCATGGTATTGGATCGATAATCAACACCTCCTCTGTAAAAGATAGCTTAGACAAATGAGGGACCATGATCATTGATGGTAACCATAGGATTTCCTCATTAGTGTCATATTGACCATCATCATGTGGGCCTCCTGAACAACAAAACCTTTACCAGCAATGAAATTTTGAAACTCGTGAGCAATTTTAACTGTATCTTTCCCTGAGCAATGATAGTATGCTTGAAAGCTTTCAGTCATGTGGTTAGTGGCACCTGAATTAATGATCCATTGACTTGATGGGGCATGTGGTCCGTGACACCTAAATCAATGATCCATGAGCTAGGAGGGGCAAAAGAAGCGAGTGTCGTAGGATTGCTACCTTGACGAGCGTGAGATATGGACATGGTGGAAGAGAGTGGACTGGATCCAAGTAGGTTGATTAAGCGCTCAATTTGACTTTTAAGGAAATTAGAGAGTTTTTTATTGTTTTGGGTAGAGGTTATATGAGAATATACTTTGTAAAACAAAATGCCTTTTTGGTGTCATCTGGGTTTATTTAATTGGGTTTAGGAGGTACTTAAAAGGTTTTGAGGTCTTCAACAGTAGATGTGTTTTCCGCCATCAGAACCTTGTGATACCCTCATGGTATTGGATCAATAATCAACACCTCCTTTATAAAAGATAGCTTGGACAAATGAGGGACCATGATCATTGATGGTAACCGTAGGATTTCCTCATTAGTGTCATATTGATCGTCATCATGTGAGCCTCCTGACCTGTTCACCTACAAGGATTCTTCTATCTGTGTTTGATTCAACACTTATCCTTAACTTAGAGGTTAACAGGATGGAGAGATTTTTAGCTTGCTCTAAAATGAGTGGGGTACAATGCCTTCTTCTTGCTTCACTATGTCTTTACTTGTAATAAGGAGAGTACTGGGAAATAGGCTTCTGCTCTGTGCTAACATTGAAAATAAACAAAAATAAAGTGCATCAGTGGCAACTAAGTAGTAAATGCATAGAGGCTAGTATTTGGGAAAGCTTGTCACTTACCAGTTGAATTTGAGCGTAAAGCATATTGGACGACTAAAGAGTTCAATTATAATTTGAAAGATGATGGTGAGAAAAATTATTACAATTAAATGAGCTTGAAGAAATAAGGAATGAATCTTATGAGAGTGCTAAGATTTACAAAGAAAAGATGAAGATGTGGCATGATCGAAGGATTCTTATTAAAAATTTTCAGCTAGGGCAACAAGTTTTACTATATAATGCAAGGTTAAGATTATTTTCAGGCAAACTTAAGTCTAGGTGGATGGGCCAATTTGTTGTGATAAAAGTTTATCACTATAAAGTTGTGGATATCAAAGATCCTAAAACTGAGAAAATATTTAACAAACCTTATTTAGTAGGGGATCATCATAAATTTAATGATTGAATGATGTTGGGTCAACCAAAATAAGCAATGGTTACGTCTGGCTGATGACGTTAAACCAAGCGCTTTATGAGAGGCAGTCTCATAGTTATCAATGTGTTTTGCTTTGATTGTTGTTTGTGTGATCAAGAAAATTTAGGCTAGTATTTTATTTGAAACTATTATGTGTTAGTAATGATTTTAAGACTTTATTTAATGATCTAGATATGCTAAAATGATAATTTGGACATTAAGTTGACTTGTACAAAATTGAACACTGGCACTTAAGCGCCAATATTCAGCGCTTAAGCATGGGAGTTAAAAACCATGTGTGAAATCCAGAGTCTAGAAGGTTTAACTGTCAATTGGTTGACTAAAACGTGCTAAGGCAGCTTTAGAATGTTCCTAGAAGTTACTTGAGGGATTTATGCCTATAAATAGAAGGGATTTGTGATGAAACTTTACCCCATATCATTTTTAGCCCTAAAATTCTAAGAGAAAGAGAGATTTAGAGAAGATGCCTTCATGGGAGATGGATTTGAAGAAGAAGGAAGAGATCATGAGGAAGAAACTCATTATTCAAAGTGCAAAAAGAGATGTATAACGGTTTATTAGCTGTTAGTATTGAAATAATAGTGGAAAAGATCAACAAAATTGAGGCTAGAGTGACTTTACTTGAGACAAAGGTAATTGAGATTCATGCACATCTAGAGCATATTAGACAACATTTGAAAATGCAATTTAGCCATACTAGCTATATAGAGGAAGCAGATAAGGCGATGTATCTTAAGCAGAAATGGATTGAAGAATATTGTATCATAGCTCGTCACCACCGTGCGTTTTATCAACTCTATATTTTGAATGCTTAAGGAGAGACTAATGAAAGTCCGGAATTTGTCCCAACAAATGAAGAATGAAATTTAGTTCAATTTTAGAATTTGCTTGTTAGGAGTCGTTGTTCTTATGTGTTTGTGTTTAAGTCTTCTTTTTAATGCTTGTGACTTTTATGTGTTTAATTATGAATGTTTGTTTAGTGTTTGTATTTAAGAAAATTTTCTCGTTCGAGACTATTTGGAACGAGAATTAAGTGTTACATGTACTTGTACTAGTTTGTGAATGAATGTATATGTTTGTTTTTGGGAAAATTTGTGTTATTTTTACCCTCGAATTGAATTAAGTTATAAGGGAGAATTTTGAGAGAGAGGAGAGTTAAAGAAGAGAAAAATAGTCATTTAAGTGTTATGAGACCATTTAGGGGTGGTATACTTAGGCTTATGGTGCATTTTACTTACGTTTAAAAATATCAAAAATCATGCAATGATGCCTAAGAGCTACATTCTTGCACTTATGTGCGATGTAACCAAGAGGCAGGCGCCTAAGCGCCACTTATCCGCGCTTAAGCGCCGGTTCACGAATATCGGTTCGTGAACGGTTAAAGGTGAAAAATAGCCCGAAAAATCATCATTTTTACTCTCGCATTCATCTTCTTCCTCTTGAGTTCGCGATTTTAAAGTCTAGGGCAAGCTATTTCTTGAAGATTTCTTGGTGGATTTGAGCAAAATTTGCTAGATTTGGATTTCTTAAGGTAAGAGCTTCACTTCTATGTAAAAAAATTGGATTTTCACCATGTATTTTGAGTACATTTGGAGAAACCTAAAAATCACTATTCATGGTGAAAAATTGAGGAAAAATCTATGGAAGTTGCATAGGAAGTGTAGTTTATGCTTATAGAAGTTAATTTTAGTAGATTAAACTTGATTTTTGAAGTTTTTGTGGAATTTTATGAAATTTCTAGAATGACACAAATAATGAAGAGGAGTAAAGGAAAGAACCATTTTGATTCGAGCAAGTTTGTGAGTTCGAAAGCTCGAAATGAGTATAGTGATGCTCTACAGTTACGAAAGTTAACTACTTAACGTTGTTTCAAAAATCCAGGCAGATCCATAGAATATTTAATCATTCACCAACAATGGGAACGATTCTGCTATTTTTCTATTGTGGTTGTTATTTCTGTATTTTGGGAGTTCTATGCAAACCTCTCTGAGGCAGAAGAAGATCAAGTCATGGTTAGAGGAAAATTGGTACCCTTTTCATTGGAGGTAATCAATATGTTTTTCCATTTACCACCTGATATTTTTTGTTTTTATGCGAACTATAGTCCGACTGAGACGGAATTGGATGAGATTATCCCCTATTTGACTATTGGAAGAGAAATCTAAAAAATTACAAATGAGAGGAGAGTCAACTTTTCCAGTTCCAAATTAAGTGCACCATCTAAGGCGTGACACTACTTTATTTCAGCTCGACTGTTACCGACAAATCATCTCAGTAAAGTTATGAGGGAAAGAGAAATGTTGAACTATTGTATTCAGGAAGGCAAGCTCATCAATATTGGAGCTTTGATTTATCAGGCTATCATCAGCTCTGCCACTGCTGCTACTATTGCAGGTCTGAGATTTGCTTACTTGATCTTTTCTTTATGTGAGCAGGTTGGAGTGGATATGATAGCTGGGAGGAAGTATTGTTGCCTCTAAAGCCAATTACAAGTGTAAATGTGAAGTTTTATTCGGAGCATTCTATCTTTGGCTGGAGAGGAGGATTTTCACGGAGTTATGGAATGTCGACGTCTGCCACTTCTACCTCTGCTGCTTCTACATCTAGGCCATCTACCTCGCGAGCTTCTACTTCTAGAGGTGAGTCTACTGAAACTCAAAATCAATTATTGCAGAGGATGATGGATAATATTAATTATACCGCATATAAGGTATGAAATTTAGAAAGCTTTGCAGATCATATTGATGGGTATAATAGAAGGAAAAGTGATTATGAAGAGAAATTTCACTCATCTTTGGAGAGCCTCATTAGGAGTAACCAAGGAGTGCAATTTCCTCTATATCGTATATACCCTAATTATGAGCCTGTAGATGTCTGAAATAGTTGTGATTATGATGATGAGGAGGAGGAGGACTGATTTATTTTTATGTTTGTAATATGTGATGGACTACGTGGTTAGGACCTGAGACATTTGAGTCTTTGTGATGTGTGAGACTTTTGTTTTATTTAATTGTTATTGTGATGTTGCGTTTTGTTAGTAGTTTGTTTTAATTCTAGGGTAGTAATTTTTGCTGTGTGTTAATTATTTTGTTTTAGTTAGTTAGGATTGAAATTATTCCTATGTCTTGTGGAAAGTTGAAAATGTTGCTAACTTTATTTTTAAACTTTAATTTTAGAAAACTGCTACACTGTAATTTTCTTTTATCTTCTTAGTGTGTTTGTTTTTATGTTTAGACTGTGAAATTGAAGTTAGTGTGTTAGTTTATTTTTATGTCTATACCAACTACTTAGAAGTCTATTGAATATCTACATGTTTAACTGAAATGAAAATGATAGAAAATTGATAAAAAATTAATTTTACTCCTGTTTTTAGTTTTATACTTGTATAATTAGGGTATAAAAATTCCTGTAAGCATGTTATTTCAATTTTCATTCCTACTTATATATATCTGATGCTCAACTATTTAATCTTGTTAAAAATTTAAGTTTGAGGGGGAATGAAAAATATTTTCAAAACTTGAATTTTATTTGTTCTCAAATGTGCTACAAGTGAATTTGATTTGAAAAGAATAATGATCATGTATATGAAGTTATATTAGGGAAGTAAATTTTGATTATAGAAATGAGTAAGAAAATTTAGTTAAAATTCTTAGTAACAAAGAAAAACTTTCAGTTAAAAATTTTTAGTGTAGAAAATGCTAGATATAATGTAACTATCTTTAGTAAAAAAAGTTGAATTTTTGAAAAATTTAGAAATTTAGACTTTTATTTTTAATACTTAAATTTTTTTATTAAAAATAATCTTCAAAACTATTATTATATTTATAAGTAAAAGATTTATATCATGACTTTGCTTTAAGAAAGTAGAACTAAAATTCAAAACCATTAAAGACCTATCCATATAGTAATCCTTACCTTGAAAAAGAAAAAGAAAATGAAAAATAATAAGAAAAAAAGAAAAAGAAAAAGAAAAAGAAAAAAAAAGTAAGGGAGGAGAAGCTTGATAATTAGTGTCTAATCAAAAATTGGTTCTACATTTAAACTTTTTAAAGTATAAGACTTGAGAAACTCTTAAGCTTAAGGATATAATATAGTAAGTAAAATTATTTTTAATAAAAATTTTTAAGTATAGATAATAAAAGGACTAAATTCTAAATTTAGAAAATCTACAATATTTCTGATTTAGATAGGAACTCATACTTTCATATTTCTTAACATTAAAAATTTCTAAGGTTTAAGTTTATCTCATTTACTAAATAATTTTTCTAAATTGGACTACTATATTTCTAAATCTAAATTTTATTAACTTTTAAAGAAACTCATATACATATCATACTTATTTGGTTTTTTAAGATTGAAGTGTCACTTGAGGACAAGTAATATTTTAAGTTTAGGGGATTTTGATACACCTAAAACATATAGTATTTTTAGACACAATTTTATACTTATTTTTTAGAGATTGCACTTTAATAGAAGGTATTTGTGTGTTTTTATTTCAAGTACAAGTAAAAAAGATGAACAATGCTAAAAGGAGTGAAAAAGGATCAAATTTGGAGAAAAAATGTGAAAATTGTGCTAAAGTGTTTTGGCGCCTAAGCGCCAGATCCGGCGCTTAAGCGCCGATGAAACAGAGAAGGAAATGCCTAAGTGCTGGAGGCCCCGCGCTTAAGCACCAGAGACAGTTATGTGACGGTTTACTTCATTTTGTCGAATTTTGAACGGACATTTGAGGCACATATTGGCTAAAGAGAGTAGTTATGACCACTAGAAAAGAAAATATGGTTAGAAGACACTTGAAAGAAGGCATCCTTTGGAGAACTCATCGAATTTAGACACATTTTGAAGAGTTACCAAGGTACCTCTTGGAGATTTATGAAAGAAGAAAGTTGAGACTTTTGTAAGAGTCCTGAAAAGTGCTAAAATGGGGAGTTTTAAGAGAAACATTTAGAGAGATTTTCAGGTACCACAAATTTACTTTATCATTTTTGCATTTAGTTTTATTTTGAGAGTCAAGAGTGTTGTAAAAGAGAAGAGATTCAAATGAACTTCAAGAGTTTGGTGGAGGATTTGAGATAAGTTTTTATCTTTTATTTTTAAACTACTTTTGGTTTTAATCGAGATTAAATGTTGGTTTGACAATGATTTCTACTTTTAAACTAAAGTGTGGTTTTATTTTCTCCATGGATTCTGAGTAGTTTTTTTATCTTTCTCCTTAAAATGATAAGTATTAAAGTGTTAGATGGAAGTTGTGGAGAGTATTAATCTTTAATATTGGAAGAAGTTGTGATGATTTAATTCCATCCATTTCATTTACTTCTTGATTTGGCCTATCTAGATGTTAAAATTTGTTGTGAGAACATGTAAAAACCGGGTTGGAATTGTCTCCGTCAACAATTGGAAATAATCACATGATGTTGTATGAATGAGAATGTTAGTGCAAATAAATTGGGAAATAATTTTTGAAGGATGTAGAGTGACAATGACTTTATATATGCTTAAAAATATAAGTATTTAATACTGCTGCTAAAAGATTTAATTCCTCACCAACTGTACCAAAACTTAATAATAGTTATAGATTTGATAAAGATGGATGTATAAAATATTCAATAATTGTAAAGTCACACTTATCAACGCAAGTATACGTATCAATCAAGTAATATAGGGCTCTAATAGAGTCATAAATATCGATCCCACAGGGAGTAATATTAAAACTACAAACTAAGATTTTAAAAAAAACAATACTCAATCACAATAACGAAATTCAATTTGTTTATCTGTCACTAATGAGAAATTGAAATAAATATGTAATTTTAATAACTCTTAAATAACTAATTATACTAATGAGGTTTTTAATGTGATATTCAATATATAATAAAACATCATTCTCCTTGTCAAGAAATTATAGTGAATGGATAAAGTGAATCAGTTCAATTTGTATTATGTCAAATAGGAGCATACCTATTCTTTACCCTTTGGTCCACGCATAAAGAATATTGACTAATCCTACGCTTGTTTACTGAATCTGCGGCTAGGCTGGGAGGATACCAGTTCTCACTTTGGAGCTCCCACGTTCCCCTCACCTGAGGGCTAACATTTACACTTCATCACCCAAACGATAGGACCGAATTTGGGATTTTAGTCTGTCACTCTAAAATCTCCAATTCTACGCCCGATAATTTTATTTCCCTATTCATTTGCACCCAGCTTCCAATGTCTTTGACCTCCCTGAATCTTGGATGTAATTTTCACTTTAGTTGTAAAACTCAACATATTTTAACAAATCAATTGGCCAAATTGAAGGTAAATTAAGATCGAAGTGAAAAGATCATCACAATTTCTTAAACATTTTCATGGCTTCACCAATTCAAATCACCATTTAAAAAATCTTAAGACAAGGAGAAAGACAGATAAAACTACTCAAATCTCATGGGGAAAACATAACAAAACTCAGAATTCATATATAAAAATCAAAGTCATACAAACTACAACAATAAATAAACTTATCTCTAATTTTGCCCCAAGAAAACTCCTCAAAGTTCCTCTGAATCTCTTCCTTTCTTTACAACACACAGAATTCCTCTTCGAAGTGGCAAGGAGGAAGAAATCTCTCACTTTCCCTCCACTCTTACAATCTCTCGAAGAATTCCTCATAACTTAGAATCTCTACACTTTTTTCAAACTTCAATTTTGAGTCTCTCCCTCTCTATTTTTGACCAAAGTCTTCTCCTTAAAGAAGTGGATGAGCTTTCCCAAGAGTTGCCTAAGCACCCCTCCAAAATTTGTCCTCATCCAATGCCTAGTTGGGCAAAACCGCCGAGCTCGACGTCAGCGGCTTGAGGGCGCCGTCGACGGGCCTTCTAAGTGAATTAATTCTGGAGTCTCGGGAAAACCTCGCCATCGGTGTCGTTTGGCTCGCCGTCGACGTCCTTGTTCAAATCTTCACATTTTTGTCCTTTTCACTCCAAATTCGCTTATTTTTGCATCTTTTTGCTCCAATGACCTTAATTCATCATTCCTGCAACAGAACATAAAAAATACCTTTCTTTAAAGTGCAATATCATCAAAAATAGTATAAAATAGGTATGAAAATCTCAATATATTTTTCTTTGGTCATAGAGTTAGAGGACTTTAAAGTGACAGGTTAAAGACCCCAACTTGGTTTATTATTTTACGTTCTGATATGAGATGTTAGCCCCCAGGTGGAGGGAATCGAGGGAACTCTAGAGTGAGAGATGATATCTTCTCTGCCTAGCCTATCTTCAGAATTATTCAAACTTTAAATTAGTCAATATTCTTTATAGCATCTCTAGTAAGGGTAAAAAATATTATTGCTCCTATTTGACATAACACAAATTGCATAATTCCACAACAAAATTCCTATATTTATTACTGACTCATGATAAAGAGAAATATATTTTCATATTCAGTGTTTTTCTTTACATAAACTCAAGTTATCTTTAAAAGTTATTACTGTTTTGTCAAAATATCAAAAATACCAAAAATATTTGAATTTTAATTACTATAAAAATATCTATAGTTTAAGTAATTATCTTTTTCAAATAAAAATCAATAGTGCATTTTGATAATTTTCCCTGTGGGTTTGATATTCAGATCTTAATCAAAAAGTTCTATATTACTTGATAACGATATGTATACTTGCGTAGTATCCCTATATATATATTATATATATATATATATATATATATATAATTTTAATTCTTATTTTCTTCAAAATTAAGTTTTTGGTTCTGTTGCAAAGTAAGAAACATAATTGAAAAATATTATCGAAGACATTGTTATACTGTTGCATATAAACAACAACGAATCATCACCCAATCTACCTAGCGACCGATTTAAAGTTTGATAGAAGCATAAAAAACATGAATCCACTATATGAGGCAACTTACTTCTAAGTCATGTGAGACTGATCATCCAGAGGCTGCATCCCAAAGTCCTTTGGAAGATACTTGGGTGCCATCAATCTATCACTGAAGCGGAGCACTAAATTTGGAGAAAGTGGGTGAGAAAAAGAGAGTAGAGGAAGCTTGCCCGAAATTCCCTTCATATATATAGGGGAACAAATGAAACTCAACCTCATGAGAAGGAGAAATTGGAAGTAAACAAACATTTAATCACGTAATGAATTGTCAATAAAATTAAAATGTCACAAAAGCAAGAAATTATATCTTTATTTCAGAAATGACACCTACACCTATATTACAATAAAAGCACTCCAAAATCAGTATGAGAAAGCAAAATATATTACAAAAGAATAAGACGTCTCTTTGGCTGAGTGATGCCTCAACTGTATAAGAATTTTCTTCTGGATATATATAGATTCAGACTGCGCCTAAAAAATTTCAAACAACTCTCGCATATCTAAAAGCTACTAGTCATGAGTCATTACTATGTCATCCACATTTTCCATACAAATCAACAACTCTCGTATGTCATCATCTTGTTGGATCATAGTCGACTGAATGAAGGAACTCTTAATTGCAAACATGTGGCAAGCTAACAGCCCATGGGATGTCCAGACCCCTCCTACGACTTCATCCCGTGCTTTTGTGAGAAGCAGAGAATTGTGGGGGCGGACAACCCCACCATGTCTTACATACTATGTGACTTTCGCTCCTCTGTGGTTTGGTCAGAGCCTAATTAGAATGGAGTTGCATCAGACTATTTGCATCATAAGGGATATTTCAAACAAAAAAACAAAGGCCATACACCATAAATACTAGAGAAAGTCCCTCGTACCAAATAACTAAATCAATTCATATAGTGTAAGCTCACCATGGTGCACTAATGGAAGCGCGGGAAGCACACCATAAGTTATTGGAGCATTCTATGTGGTATGAGCGTCTTGCGTCATGATAGGTGTTGGGCAGTCAAATTAGGAACCCAGTCAATTGGTAAAACATCTTTCAACACCACACCCAAAATCGAATCAAACAAGCCCACTTAATCCGACAATGAGAGCCTCTTTTTTCCATTATAACATTTTCTTTTCTCTCGCCCTCTAGGCGGTCCCAACCTTTTGCCCTGACAAATACATACATATCAGATTTTTTGTAAGGACAATAATATGATATTTCAAATTACTTTCACAACGACACAAAGTACACACGAGAGATAGTCAACCCAAAAAAAGAAAAGGGCAAAATGGAGTTGGAATGGGAAGGCATCCCATCGTCCTATTTATAAAAATCTTAAACTCTAAAATCAAAGGAGTTCAATAATTGAGACATTAATTAAGATTGAATGATCCTTTTTTTATAATTAATTTTCTTATTCTTATTACATCGCATCATCAAGAATTAAGAAAATTGAGAAACTAAAATACGTACACTAAAAAGATGTCAGTTTTGATCTTATAAATATCTAATAGTCCAGAAGAAAAGAATGTGATGGAGAAAGTTTCCTTGTAAAGAGATCGTGAGGACCTCCAAGTTAGACAAGCCAAGCTGAATGAGTAAAGGTGGACGAGCCAAGTCGTCGAACATCAAAGTCAGTCGAGTCAGAAAGTTGATGGGAGAAGGCTAATTGATGTCGGCGACAAAACCACTCATCCAAAAATGAATCATGAGGGTGTCAAACTGTTTAAATCAGAGGGAGCTAACCCGATATAAAAGTTTATCAAGTAGGAGAGCCGACCCAAAGGAAAAATCAATTCTGCAAATATTTTTAGACGTCTTATGGATATCAAGACCTCTTGCCAAGATGACGGCTTTGTAAATAGTCAACCGAACTAAACCGATCAAGCTAAATTCATCGAGCCAAGTCAACTATGTTGAGCTGACCAAGACAAAAAGCGACCAAATGATGAGTTGTCGCTTATATAAACGAAAATATCTTAAAGTAGACCTCATTATGATTAGGGTAAAAATGTACTAGTTATTATTGTACTAAATCTTTTAAAAATAGGGGAAGCATTTATTGAAGTGGGGTTCCAATGTTTTTACTATTCATATGAGAGAATATAGCTCCTACATAAAATTCTCCCTCTCTCCCTCTATTTTTCAACTCTCCTCTCACACTTTATTACTTGAGTGTGATTCACACACAATTTTGGATTCAACACGTACTAACTCATCTTACTTTCCTAAATATCTATAATTAATAAACTCAACCTACACATAACTTCACAATTTATAAAAACTTATATAATAAAAAAAGATGCAAAACTTAAACAACTCAACTACATTATTATATCTACATTGTGTAGACAAAAATAAATAAATTTAGGAAAAAAATTTTCCCGCATACAAATTAAAAAAATAAAGACATAAGTAGCGCTCCAACTCATAGCACATTACTTCGAAATGAAATGAAAAATAATGTGTCAACCGAACTCATCACGAGGGCCAAAAACATGAGCATTTACATACATATCACCCAATTCTTATGTCTTTACATATCTAAACCTAAAATTTACTTTTTTATATTTCTGCCTCCTGAATCTTTCATATCACATAAAAAACATCATCATTTTAACTTTTAAAAATCAAAATAATACACTTTTCATACAATGATATGCATGTAAAAATTAAAATTTAGATGTTATGGTAGATATGCAAACACATAAGACTTGATGATATATATGTAAATATTCAAAAAGAGAGGGGGGGGGGGGGGGGGGGGGGGGGGGGGTGGTGGGGAGACACAAGAGTATTAAAAATTCCTTGAGTCAATGGAAGAGGCCCCCCTCCTCACTAAAACCCAAATAACACAAAATGTGCAATTACTAACAGCCCACACCACTTCCCAATCAAATCCTCCCTTCGTGCCCCCACCACCTTGTTGACCTTTGAAAACCCTCCTCCATTAAATCCCACACCAACCTCTCTTCATTATTCTAATCCCCAACCCTCTTTGCCCCCCAAACCCTAAAATCCAACCCTTCCTTGTCTCATACAAAAAAACAAAATAATTTCCATTCTCTTTCTTCTTCTTTTTCTCTGCGGGATAAAGAGATAAAGATTAAAGAAAGGAGCCATGCATTAATTGTAAAGCCATGTAGCCCATCTTCTTCCTCATATCCTCTATCCTTTCTTTTTTTCCTTTCTCTGTTTGTGGTGCTAATAAAAGCCTCAGCACAAGCTGTCCTCCCTCCCTTTCTTGCTTGGCATACGAGGGAATTATAGTGTACTCTCAGCCCTCGCCTTTAATGTAAAGCTCACATAGAGGTATGGGTCCTCTCATAAAGCAAGTTTATATATATATCTATATATATATATATATATATATATAATCCTATCACTTTTTTGCTTATTATTGCTTCAATTTGTATGTGAAAATAATCATCAAATCATCACATAGAATAAGTTTGGCTAGCCACTAAGCAAAATTGGTACATATAGGTTTATTTTTTCTAGAATATATCAAATTTTTACTTAACTAAGCTATTTTTTTTTTTTTTTTTGCAATTTTACAGATTTTTTTTTGTCATTATAGTTTTTTAGTTATATGAAATAGGAAATTTTAAATTAAAAAAAATTACATAAAATCAAAAATTTCTTAAGAAATATTTTCCTCATAATAATTTACAAATATATAGCTTAAAAGTGGCTTTATTTCATATTAAATTTAATGAACATATATAGAATTGTTACATATTGTTTAAATTTGAATTTATAGGTTTCGTCTACTGCCCAACTTCAGATAACTTGGTTTCATCAGCCCCTTGAAGACATTTATGTTACTGTTAGGCATTGGCAGGAGTTTCTTGTTGCTCTAGTTTTAATTGGCTTCTATTGCTTGCTCTTTGGGAGGAGTGTAAGAAACTGTTACCCCTTTTATTAACAATCCTCCTTAACTTTCTCCACCTCTCTTCCTCCATTAATTGCATGAAAATGAATGCAGGGTTAGGTGGAAGCTTTTATAAGAGGAGTTGAGTGACAAACCTTTCTGTCTGTCTCCTCTCTCTCTCTCTCTTTCTAGATAGACAAACAGGTATGTTATAGAGATAGAGAGAGAGAGAGATCTAACTCTATAAGTTGTTCACACCAACACACAACAAACAGAGAGAGATAGAAAGGTTTGTGAAAAACTCAAATTACTCATCATCAGAACATCATGGCTTCATCAAACAGGCACTGGCCGAGCTTGTTCAAGTCCAAGCCTTCATGTTCTTCTTCCCATCTCCAATGGCAGCATGACATCAACACCTCTTCTCTCTTATCAGCTCACTGCCAGAAGACTAACTCCTATGCTTCAGGTATATATCTCTCTATCTCTCTCTGATCTCTGACCTCCCTCTAGTCGAAGTCAAGGCTCAGTGATAAGAGTCAAAGGTCCAATCATAAGCCATAGAACTTTGCAAAACTTCAAATTTTATTCCTTTTTCATCATTTATGATTTTGCAGCACTAGTTTCTTCTTTTCTTTTTAGAATAGTTATGGTATTCAAACTCCAATCTATGTGATATTACAAAATCTTAGTTTTCTTATAATTTTTTTCTTATATTGATGGAGTAATTTGTGAGCTCAAAGACTTATAATCTTCATAAAAAAGCTAGGGTTAGTAGAAATCCCAACCACAAAACCTGAACTTTTTCTCTCCCTTCATCATCATGTTTGAAATTTTAGGTTTAGGGTTTAGGCTAACAAAGCTTATTTTGTGTTGATGTTGTATGAAAATCTTAGTTTCTGCCTTCTTTTTCATGCTTTACTACAATTTGTTATATATATTTTTTATTATGCCATAAGTTTAGGTCTAGAATCATATATAGGACAAAAAATCAGAAACCCTAGATTTATATTGAGTGAGCAATTTGTGAGCTCAAGACTTATCTTCATAAAAAAACCTAGGGTTTTTAGAAATCCAAACCACAAAACCTGAACTTTTTCCCACTCTTCATCATCATATATGAAATTATATGTTTAGGGTTTAACCTAACAAAGCTCATTTTTTGCCAATGCTGTCTTACAACCTCATTTTCCCTCTTCTTCCTCATGCTTCATTTCTATCTATTATATTTATTATTTTTTTATTTTTTGCTTTCCTTCTTTTAACATATATGATTTCATAAGTTTAGCTCTAGGATTATATATATAGGATGCAAAATCAGAAACCCAATGTGTGTGTATATATATATATATGCGCCACATATTTAAATTAGTTGGTCAGGTATTTGTTTGTCAGTTGTAAGTTCACTCTAGTCTGAGGTTCGATCCTCTGTAAATAAGGTATGACACTCGAATTATTAAGCGCATGAGGGATTGTAGGGGCTCTTATAATAGCCTCAGGCCATTCTTTTTAATATATATAATATATATATATATATATATATATATATATATATATATATATATATATATATATATATATATATATATATATATATATATATATNATATATATATATATATATATATATATATATATATATATATATATATATAGTTAATTTTTTATCACTGGCTTCATACTTCATCATGCATGGCATTATAACAATGCAACTAGGGTTTAACCAAAGCATACTAATTTCTTACCATTCCAAACAAACAAAAGGATCCGAAGAAAGAACTCCGGAACCAAAACCTCGTTGGAACCCGAAACCCGAACAGATTCGGATCCTAGAATCCATCTTCAACTCCGGTATGGTCAATCCCCCACGTGACGAAATACGTCGCATCCGCTCTCAGCTCCAAGTCTACGGCCAAGTCGGCGACGCCAACGTCTTCTACTGGTTCCAAAACCGCAAGTCCCGCAGTAAGCACAAACAGCGCCATCTAAAGTCAACCCCCGCCGCCGCAGCCGCCGCAAAGTCAACCCCGCCGCCAATAACGTCTGCATCCTCAACCTCCACGTCGGGCTCGAACGCCAAACAGATCGTCACCACTCTTCCGGCTCTGAGCACGTTCTTCGATCAGAATTTCTTACAAGCACCAATCTTGATGCCGGACCTGAGCTTAGAATCTTCTGTTCTTCTTCCTGCGAGTTGCCAGATTTCCTCCGGCGAACTTTCCGGCGGATCGCCGGCCGCTTGGGATCTGATCATGCAGGAAGTTTTTCCGAGTAAGAGTGCAGGAGCTTCTATTGGCTGTGTTTTTTCAGGTGATGAGGAAATTGCCGTGGCTACAGGAACGGCTACACCCGGTACTGTCAATGAGATAAAAGGTACACTTATCCCTTATGTTCAATATAGAAAAGAAAATCTTTTAAATCCTAATCACCTAACAAAAGCAAATCTTTTAGAGAGAGAGAGAGAGAGAGGGACATGTAGAGATAGAGAGAGAATGTATAGGGGGACCGGAGTCATGTACATAAGATTGAGTGGATGGATCAAAGGAAACTGGGGCGTGTAGTCATGTCAGAAGAGATTCTCGAGAGAGTTTCATGTGTGACAGTGTTGTTCAGAGAGAAAGACAGGTGAAGAGATAGAAAGAGAGTTGAAGTGATGGAGAGGATGTGAGGGAAAGAACATATAGAGAGAGAAAATGAGATGAAAGAAAATGTTGACATTAGAGGGTTCTTTCACGCATTGCATTATGGCTCAGTTACCTAGATTGGACGTGTGCATGGCATTAAAGGTAGGGCAAAAAAACTCCCCCCCTTTTCTTCTCTCTATTTTTCTCTCTCTAGATAACTGTAAAGTGCCAAGTGAAGTTTTTGCATACTACATATATGTATTTTTTACATTTTTTTAATTATAATTATCTTTTTAATGATCCACGTAAATTAATTATATATTAAAGATTAGGGACATTTGTTAATTAGGATAATATTTGGGAACTAGAATGTAAGAATTAATAGATTAAGACATGATTTATGGCTACAAGTGTAATTTATGAAATTATTTGTGGCTAATAGGATAAGATTAATTGTTCTTATTAAAGTCATAACTAGTTTTATGTTGAGCACATACTAAGGGTCCGTTTGGGGCAACTTATTTGGTGCGATGGCGTTTTGAAAATGCATCTGGACTGTTTGGATAAACTGTGTCTTGGCAGCTTATGTGTTTTGAAATAGTCACCGCACCTAACTTATTAGTAAATTTTTTTCAATCTGCTTATTAGCAAATTATTCAATAAGTTGCAGCTACCCCAAACAGACCTTAAATTTTGAAAAATTTGCATTTCTACCACATAATTCTTTTGGATTTACATATGTAGTACCTAAAGTGTTCGATATATATTTTTTGCATTTTGGGGGGTTTTTTAATGAATTTTTTTACTATCTTAATTCCTTCTTTAATATTAAGAAATTAGACATATAAAAACCTGAGAATTAAATTATAATTCAATATGTTAAAGTCATCAAATTAAATGCACCTATAAAATTAAATTCTAACTTGAACCATAAGCGGATAATTATGGCCTAATTAAAGGGATTATTAATAAGTACGAATAAATGAGTAATTAATGGTGGAATAATGGTGGTTTGACTACAGTGGAAAAGTCAACTGTTTTCATTAATGACGTGGGATACGAGGTGATCGCCGGACCTCTCAACATAAGGGAGGTCTTCGGGGAAGAAGCCGTTCTCCTCCACTCCTCCGGCCACCCCGTTTTGACTGATGAGTGGGGCCTCACTCTCCAGCCTCTTCAGCATGGAGCCTCCTATTATCTGGTTATTTAATTCTCTCTATTTCTCATTTTTAATTAATTAATTTATTAATTTATTTATTTATTTATTCATTTATTTATTATTTTAATTTGCAGGTTCATTAATTGCTCTATCTGGTTTAATGCTGGTGGGGTGTTTCAGTGGTGAAGGAGTTTGACTCATTTGTTTGGTCTTTGAAGGAGTGTGCACTTTTTATTATGCTCATATATTATTAGCTTTGCTTGGGTTATGAAGGCATAGATATATGATTGTATGGACTTTATTTATGAGGACTAAATATGATATGATATCAACCCTTTTTTTCTATGTTAACCAAAGTTTTCATTTGGTTTTGTTTTATTAATTTTGTATATGCATGCATGCATGCATGTATATATATGTTTGTATGTATATAGATAAGTATATATGTATGTCTACATGTACGTGCATGCATATATATATGTATGTATGTATATATGTACATACAAGAATACATACATTTAAAGTTTGTATGTATGCATATGTATATGTATGTATGTATATATGTACATGCATATGTATATGTACGTGCATGCATGTATACATACACATACATACATGTATATGTATACATACATACATATACATGTATGCATGTATATGTATGATCAAAAACATGCATGCATTGAATATTTAAAGTTTGATAATTAAATTTATGACATTTTTTGAAATAAACGTATAGATTTATATTTGTATAATTTCTTTGTAATCTAATTCAAATCATTGACTTCATATAAAATGAAGAAAATATAGAAATATGTTTCAAGATTATATAATTTATTACGATGAAAATAAATTTTTCTTAAAGAAAATTAAAGTTTCATAATCTCTATTTTTTCTTCCAATATCTCTTTTAATCAGATTTTAATTATAATGCTCTTTTTAAGATAAAAATTTAGGGTAACAGATATTACATAAGAAAATTTTGAGGTATCCTTTATGTTTAATAAAGCCTTATATTTGTGTAGAAAGTTTTTTTTTTTTTTTCAAAATGCATTATATTGTTTGGGTTTCATAGTGTTGGCCTTGCTATGGAGCCTAAGCACGCGGCGCCCGACCCATATGTGTCGGGTTGTGGGAGCTTAAGCGCCAACTTGGGTGCAGCTCAAACAAAGGAGCCGAGGCCTAGGCACCGGCTTTGGGCGCATATGCGCCTGCTATAAAGTGAGCGTTGCTATTATTCCTGATAGACCGAGGCTTAGGCGCCAAGTTTCAGTGCCTAAGTGCTTGATGTAGTTACCCCACCAACAATTAATTTTTTAAGCCAAATTTTGAGCGTGGATCGGTGAGCTTACCCTTTTATTCTTTCTAAATTCTTCAACGAGCTTTTACGGTGAAGGTGAAGAGTGCCGAAAAGGTGGATTTCGGTGATTCGACATGATTTTTTGCATCGGATCAGAGAGGAAATATTGTTGGTGCAAGTTATGTAAGTTTCTTCGTGTGAGTGTGGTAAAAAAACATGTGTGAATCATTTATAAAGCTTTCTGAATTTCATTGTGTAATTTCTGGTGGTGTGGCGCCATGATTTTTTCACTTTCTCGGGTTTTTTCATGTAAAATCGTTGCGCGTTTTTCTTGTTGCTTTGATTGTGCTTCTATGTTTAAATTTTTGTTCTGGTTTTCTCAAATCTTGTGATCCTATTCTGTGGTGAAATTAAAAGAAGACATTTTCATAGTAGTTTTCCTTAACATACCAGTATTAGAGCGGGGTTTGATTTGCATGGCAACAATGGCTGAAGAAGCAAGATTAAAGGTAGAGAAGTTCAATGGGTAAAATTTCACTTTCTGGAAGATGTAGGTGGAGGATTTGGTGTATCAGAAAAAATTATACTTGTCTTTACAAGGAATCACAAGAAAGCATGAGTCTATGCCTATGGAGGAATGAGAAGTGTTGGATCGAGCGACACTGGGTTTGACCAGGTTGACACATTTCTCATATGTTACATTTAATATTGTAAATGAGAAAACTATGGTGGATCTCATGGCGGCACTGGCCAAGGTGTACAAAAATATTCTATTTCCAAAAAGATTTTTCTAATAAAGAAATTATTCAACATAAAAATGGTGGAAGACAATTCAGTGGTAGAGCATCCCAATAACTTCAACACTGTGACAAACAAGTTCTGTTCTTGGGGATCAAGTTTGATGATGAGTTAGAATACTGGTGAAAGCTGGGAAGGCTTGGTAACGACGGTGCGTAATTCTTCAGGGACTTCAAAGTTAAAATTTGATGATATGGTGGATTTGAAGCTGAATGAAGAAGTTCACAGAAAAAGCAACGAATGGTGAATCTTCATGTTTTGCGTTGAATGCTGATAACAGTAGAAGGAATCTGGGCAAGCATATCGGCAAAGGAAGATCTAGGAAAGGAAATCTCAATTTAAACAGAGTAGAAAGCCGGAACTGCAGTAAGAAGGGACATTTCAAGAAGGACTGTAAAACTCCAAGAAAAGCTGGTGGTGGAGGAGAGGAAAGTAGTTTCTCTAATAATGAATCCACAGGTAAAATCCAAAATGACACCCTAGTGTTATCCCTAGTCAGTGCCGAATCTTGTACGGTGGATTCAGGTGCCTCTTTTCATGCTTACCCCAATAAAGAGGTATTCAAAAACTACACTCAGAGTGATTTAAGGAAGGTTTATCTGGGTGATAATAAGGCTTTCAATGTGTTGGAAATGATGATATTAATATCCAGTTGTTGAATGGGACAATCTAGAAGCTTACTGAAGTCAGAGATGTTAAGAGAAATATTATATCTTTGAGCCAGCTGAAAAAGTAAGGACTTGTGACTAATTTTAGAGGTGATTCATGGAAGGTGGTCATGGGGCATTAGTGATGGGTCAGAGCAAAATTGAAGGCAACCTTTATCTAATCAATGAAATGACTGATCTCATTGATGTGGTTGGAACCAGGATGGATGCAAGTTCGTGGCATCGTAAACTTGGCCATATGAGCGATAAAAATATGAAGTCCCTACTTTCAAAGAATAACCTTCAGGGCCTGAAATTAGTTGATCAAGTTTTTTTGTGAAGATTGTATTTATGATAATCAAAAGAATGTTTGAAGTTAAATGAGATTTGGGATTTGATGGTACTACCAAATGACAAAAAGTACTGCACAACAAGTGGGTTTATAAGCTGAAAGTGGAGTCAGATGGTAGCAAACGCTAAAATGCAAGACTCGCTGTGAAGGGTTTCCAGTACAAGGAAGGAGTGGATTGCATAGAGATCTTCTTGCAGAAGCAGATATAAAGAAAATTAGGGACTTGAAGAAATAGTTATCAAGTGAGTTCAAGCAGAAGGATTTAGGTCCAACCAAGAAGATCCTCGGGATGAGAATCAGCAGAAACAAGAGTGCAGAAACACTAAAGTTGTCTCAGACAGAGTATGTTGAAAGGATCCTAAAAAGGTTCAACATGAGCGAGATGAAACCAATTAACACTGTCAGCACTCCCTTAGGAAGTAACTTTAAAATATCTGAGTTATCACTTAACTTTAAAGTAGAGCAAGCTTATATGGAGACAACTCCTTATGCTTTAACAGTTGGAAGTTTGATGTATGCGATGATTTGTATCAAGCCAAATATTACATATGTAGTGGGAGTGCTCAACAGAAACATGAACAATCCAGACATGCATCATTAGGAGGTGGTAAAGTGGATTATCAGGTATTTGAGGGGAACAATTAACAGAGTACTTTGGTATGGAAGTGCAGGGAACAATCTAAGTTTTGTAGATTTAGATCTAGCAAGTGAAGTGGACAGTAGAAGAAGTACAACAAGTTATTTATTCACATCACGAAACACAATAGTGAGTAGGATTTTTAGGTCGTGGAAGATTTTTTTCACTTTCAACTACAGATGTTGAATATGTTGTTATTACTAATGCTGATAAGGAAATAATTTTGATATATAGTTTCATGACAAAATTGGGTAAGGAGCAGAGGATTGAAAGACTCTACAATGAGAGTATGAGTGCGATTCAGCTTGCTAAGAATATTAATTTTTATGTCAAGACAAAACACATCCAGTTCATGTATCATTTCATTCAATATCTTCTCAAAGATGAGCAATTATTTCTAGAAAAGATACAAATAGTTGAGAATCTTGCAGATATGTTGACGAAGGTGGTGACTATTTAGAAACTAAAGCTATTTTTTGGTTTCATGAAGGTTGAGACTGAGGGTGAGCCGCACCACAGTTCGTGACCATAGTACATGACTATGAATGTGATTCAAATGGAGGTTAAGGACTGATGTTGGGTGTTATAGTCCATAAGTAGGAGATTGTTGGGCTGTGGAGCCTAAGCACAAGGCACCCGGCGCATATCTGCCTGGTTGTGGGCACTTAAGCACCCACCTAGGTGCTACTCGAACTGAGGAACCGGGGCCTACTGATACACCAAAAATATATGCATTTTTAGACCCATTTTTTATACTCATTTTTTGTGATATTGTGTTGTTGACCTCACTTTTGGTTGAGGTCTAGAAATTTCTTTAGTAGCCTAGGTCTAGCCATAGGACTTTCCTACTAACTAGTCTTAGAAAACTAAAAAAGGTACCCTCACCATTAGAAACTCAAAAAAACTCTTCTCTTTACTCAACTTGAAGTTCCACATATTGGTCCTAACCTCTAGTACTTAGTAGGTAAAATCATTATGAGGGAACTCAAGGAGAGTTTCTATAGGACTACTTGACCTTAGGATTGACCCTGATGTTGATTTGGAGCTAAGGTACACCATACTTTCACAATACCCTCACAATACCCTGGCTAAGACCAATATATGGGGACCCAAAATGGAGATTTCATTGGTTCATGACTCATTCAAAATGGTTCTCTACCCAATTGCACTTGAAATGCCCAACTTGGTCTTTTGCCCTTAGGCACCTCCAAATTACCTAACTGCCCTTGGGACTCAAATTTGGCCAAAATTCTCAAATTTTGCCAAAATACCCAAAACTGATCAAAACTCATTC
This sequence comes from Phalaenopsis aphrodite, assembly GCA_003013225.1. Taxonomy (NCBI): domain Eukaryota; kingdom Viridiplantae; phylum Streptophyta; class Magnoliopsida; order Asparagales; family Orchidaceae; genus Phalaenopsis; species Phalaenopsis aphrodite. Next base: position 1,275,569 of record NEWO01000151.1, on the reverse strand, counting down.
CAAACACTTTGAATACATCCAAATTTGCCAAAACGGACAAAAAATTCCAAAAATGTCCAAATTACCAAAATGCCCCTCCATGGCCTAAAAATCCAAAAATTCCCAAAATTCCCAAAAAAATCTCAATAAATCCAAAATATTCCCAATTTCATTTTGTCCAACTATACCATGGTCCAATTTGGTCAATTTGACCATCTTTGACCAAAACCCCCAATTTGGCCCTTAAAGGCTTAATTAGGTCTAAAACCAAAACCCATCCAAATTGACCATCAAATGAACTTCAAAACAATTTTAATCCTTCCTGAAAGTTATTCATCATGATGTTTTACACCAAAAAAATAATAAATTTGGACTTAACCCATTGCTAGGCCAAGTTTGACCCAAACTTAGCCCAACATGCTTAAAATAGGTCAAAAATAAAAAATCCACCAAATTGATTAACCAATTGACCTCAAAATGACTTTCACCCTTCATGAAAGTTGTTCCTCATGTTCTCCTACACCAAATAAAATATTCAATTGAGCCAATTGACATGGATAAACAAATCTAAACCCATTTTTGGTCATATTAGCCCATGATCAAAATATAATGAAAATCAAACTTGGTATTCTCAATCAAGCTTAACCTTAGCTAAACTTTAGACCTTAAAGTTAAGTTAAGTTAAACATGGGTTAGCCATGATATTTATCCCTTAGGTAAGTATTTTTTTTATTAAAGGATAAGTTTCATGCAAATTACTCACTAACACTTGGCAATTTCCTATGGTGCCATTTTTCTTGCTCATCATGTGCTTTAGACTTCATCTCCAAGCATCCCAACTGATCTAACTCTATAAAAAAGCCATGGCCATGGCTATGGAAGAGGAGAGAGCTCATGGACAAACAAGGAAGAACCACCATAGATTAGCAAAACCTCCTC